>SJYX01023143.1:157952-208046 GCA_006410675.1 Oreotragus oreotragus
TAGCTAATTTGGGGTGAGACCAGTGGACATGCCCAGTGGGTGTGGGAGTGGCAGCAACAGCAGAGCTGCAGCAGGTCGAGGAAGAGGGGACCTGACCAACTTGAACCTGGTGCAGCTCTGTTCTGCTGCCACGCCCACACCCACTGGGCATTTCCACTGGTCTCACCCCAAATTAGCTATTGTGTAACGCTTCTCGAATCTATTTCTTATTTGCTTGTTTCTTCCTAGGTTACAGCCAGGCATTTCTGGTAGTACGACATCTGAGAATTCAGAGTCTTCTAAATCTTCTGAGTCCCTCTACCTTCCATAAGCCAGTGATTAAGAAAGCAAGCTGCACAGTACATTCAGTCTTTGAGAAAGAAGATCTCCCTCTAAGAGATTCTGACCAAATGGTTTGGCCTAAAAATTCCCACTGAATGAAATATAACTCTCAACTTTGACGTTGTGACTTTTTAAAGTTGACAGCTTGTTTCATACTAGATTACAGCCAGGTATTTCTGGTAGCACAACATCTGAGAATTTAGTACCTTCTAAATCTTCTGAGTGATTATCAAAGCAAGCTGTACAGTGTGATCTATCCTTTAGAAAGAAGACTGAGGCTCGATCTCCTTCTAAGAGATTTTGACCAAATGGGTTTGGCCTACCGATGGACAGAGGAGCCCTGCAGGCTACAGTCCATAGGATCGCACGGAGTCAGACATGACTTAAGTAACTCAGCTTGTGCACATACACACCATCAGGGTGTTTCAAATTTTAAAAATCTCTTGAGGTGATTGTGATTGTGGCTGTTAAATAGATGAAAATATTGATATCAGAACTACCCAAGAAGTCAGCTGTTTGTATGTTTATTTCATCAAATGTTTATTGAGCATCTATTAAATGCCAGGCACTATATTGTTTCCAAAGATAAACAAAGGCACAGTCTGCGTTCTCAAGGAACGTAAGATTTTTTTTGCATGTGGGAAAGGCATGTAGACAAACAATGGTTAATGGTGGTCAGGGCAGTAAAGAATTGTTCTGGCAGAAAGCAGACTGATGGATTCTGTGTGAAGGGGCCTGGATTAAATATAATAATAGCTGATCTGGACTTTCCTGGTGGCTAGGACAGTAAAGAATCTGCCTGCAATGCAGGAGACCCTGGTTCAGTCCCTGGGTCAGGAAGATCCCCTGGAGAAGGGAATGGCAACCCACGCTAGTATTCTTGCCTGGAGAATTCCATGGGCAGAGGAGCCTGGTGGGCTACAGTCCATGGGGTTGCAGAGCATTACAACTGAGCAAGAGTCAGACATGACTGAGGACTATTTCTTTCTTTCTTTTCTGAGCACTTCCTCTGGATAGGGAGGCCCCAGGGAAGCACTGTTGCTNAACCCACGCTAGTATTCTTGCCTGGAGAATTCCATGGGCAGAGGAGCCTGGTGGGCTACAGTCCATGGGGTTGCAGAGCATTACAACTGAGCAAGAGTCAGACATGACTGAGGACTATTTCTTTCTTTCTTTTCTGAGCACTTCCTCTGGATAGGGAGGCCCCAGGGAAGCACTGTTGCTCACCTGAGGCCTTGAAAGAGGACAGAACCAAGTGGGGGAGGAATTTCTGAGCTGAGGCTGGGAGGACAGTGACAGGGTGAGGAAACTAGGGAAGGTTACTCCTATTTTCTTCGTAAAATCAGGGTGAAGTCTCTCAGCTCCAGGTGTACTCCGTGTACTACGAAGGCCCAGAGGAGACAGTTTTGCAGACTGACTTTCCTCTTCAGGCTGATGTGCTCAGAGCTCCAGATTAGCATCTGAGACGTGGGACTGGAGGAGGCTTTTGAAGCTGGGGTTTTAGAATCACCTCAAGAGAGTTTAACATTGGAAACATTCTGACGGCAGGCCAAAGTGATTTGATCAGAATCTCCTAGGGGGAGGTCTTCTTTCTAAAGGATAGATGGCACTGTGCAGCTTGGTTTGATAATCACTGGTTTATGGATAATCCCTCAGAAGATTTAGAAGGTACAAGAGGGTCAGGGAGTGTTGGTCAGATTTCAGCTCAAGGGTTTAATGAAGTTGGGTATGGAGGGAATGAGGTCTGGAGAGAGCTGTTAGGCTGGAGGGAGAAAAAAAGGAAAGAAATTTTTTTAAAAGGGGGAAAAAAAAAAAAAAACAACAAAACTGAGGGAGAAGCCGGAATGCTAAGAGAATGCATCAGAGGGGACTTCCAAGATGACCTGGGTCAGGGTGCTGATAGTGAGCCAGGTGGGGCTGGGGTGGGGCCTCTGGGGGTGGGGGAGGTGAAAGGGTGCAGCCAGGAGACAGGGACCTCGTGTGGTCCTGGAGCCCCGCAGGGGCAGTAGAGGAGAGGGGAACCGTAATTCTCTCCGTGCAGATTTCAAGAACTTCTTGCCAGGCGGAGCGGATTTAATCAAGTCATCCAGGATATGAGGAGGGAAGTTAGAACCGAAGGCCGGGAGCTGGCCATTGAAATGCAAAATGGAGCGATGGTGAAACAGGAAAATCCACTCATACTGGACCACAGGGAGGAAGAAGTAGCAGAAACTCTTAGTGATAAAGGAAGTTTTCCACATCTCTCTGGAAACCAGGAGATGGATGGTTTTAACTCAGGGCATGAGATCTAGAGTTGGGACGTGTTGCTGACAGCAGCAGCTGCTCAAGGCTAAGCAAGCCCACGTCTCTTATCACCTTTGTAATCAGCGGTGGGGTTTACAGATAAGTGTGATTAGCAATGCCCTGCTTCTAAGAATTTCCTGTTTGAAATAATTGTTCTTGATCACTAAGGTGCTACACTTGAAAAATCATTATTAACAAAACCTTTTTTGTTTTTCCTTCCAAACAACTCAATATTGATTCCTGAGCCAAAGCCCCAGGCTTTGGTTAGGGTTCTCAGCCTGGATGGCCTGACTTCCCACACTTGGTCTCCAGAGAGACCCCCTCATTCCTAATATTGAGCAATGCTGACCAGGCTCCCTGACTGTCCAACAGGCACAGGGATGATGCCCTGTGTCAAGACGGGCCCTGCTTCCCTGAGGCCTGACTGCAGGTACAGAGCTGGTGGCTTCTGCAGAGTTGCCCAGGAGGGAGGAGAACACACAGGGATCCAGAACCCTGGGTTCTCCCCAGTGTCTCCAAAAAGGCCACTCCGAAGACCCTAAGAGGCGCGCCTCTACTGAGAGAGACAGCCGCGCAAGGACCTTCAAATTCAAAGCCAGAAGCAAGCGCCACTCATGCCCTAACAGAAGCATGACCCGACCCCTGAACCCTGGCAGCCAGTACCAGGCCTCACCAGGGCCGCTCATGCCTTTCGGGAGAAAGGTTCAGGAGGTGAGTTCTTGACTGTCCCCAGGCATTTTCTGGGCTCGACCGCTGCGGGGTGGCCAGCCTCTCCACCCCAAAACCCAGTGAGGTGTGAGGGAGCCTCAGGCCGCCAGCCTCTGGCGTTACTCATCCCGCTTGGCCCGGCTTGAAAGCATGAACAATCCCTTCCAGGCAGTCTCCGTTCTCACTTCCCTCTTCCCAGAGGGCCCCTCCTTGGGTCTGGTCTGACCTGTGGGGGTCAACATCCTCTCCAGCAGACCACCCCTCCTTCCCCGCCCACTTCCTCCCTGAGGCTGTGCTCCAGCCTGTTTTTCTTTTTCGGTTCAGGAGCGCCCAGAGAAGGGTTTCCTCTGCTTGGCTGGTGATCATGTCAGACATTCTGGGTTCAGGGTCGTGGGTTACTGGGGATTTAAAAGCAGAAAGATCGGGGAGCCGTGGGAAGAGACATTCTTGGAGGACAGAGAAGTCCACCTGTAGGAGGCAGGCAGAGGGTGCCCCAGGGGAGGAAACAGCCAGAGGAGCTGCGGGGTGGGGGTGGGGGCTTGTGAGGGGCTCTGAGGACAGTCACCGGCAGGTCACGGCACAGGCACAGAGAGAGGGCCACATTGCAGAGGGGCTGCTGTCATCTGACCACTCAGAACGTCTGTTTCTTCTTCTATACAGTGTGGGTCACAGCAACTACCTTCGGAGTTATTGAAAGGGCTAGAGGCATGTGTGGCGTGCTATCAGAGTGATGCAGCCAGTAGGACCTCTGCATTCTCATGACCAGGTGTATCCTTGCGGGTTGGGTGGGGGAAGTAGGTGGCATCTGTACCTCACCCTGCCTGAGCCTGTAGTGACCAGGTAACCGATCAATCTTGGTTCACTGGGATGTAAACAGAATGGTTTTGTTTCTTTCCAAATAAGGCTTCCGTGATGCTCTCCTAATTCTCCCTGATTTGCTCTTTAGTGAATTCTTGGGAAGAATTTATTACTCTCTAGTTTTAGTTGTTAAAATCTAACCCATTTTATTTATTTGGAAAACGAAGAATGTGAAAGGTTAGTTCACCGTCAAGCCTCAGTCTTAGTTGAAATCTTATCCTTTCCATTCTCCTCCGGAGGGCGTCAGCAGGGACCTATCTCTCGGTCCTCGAGGAGGGTCTTGCTTGTCTCACAGATATGCCCTCCCCAAGGCCAGCACCTGCTGTGTGTGCTGGGGGTGGAGTGTGGGACAAGGAGGGGAGGAGGACAAATGCCTTTTTACTTACCTGGCCACTGGTAGTTCTCGTTCTAATGTGCCTGTGGAAATCATTCACCGGTTTTAAAGTGCCAGCGTGACAGGGCTTGGCTGTCTCATGGCCACAGTGAGGGCCTTGAGGGGCCTCCACCCTGCCCCCTTCTCTGATGGGAGATGGACTGTGGCTGGATGTATCCACATCCACTGTCCTCTCAACCCCTGCCCTGGGCAGTGAGCCCACAGCTTCCTGGGAAGGTTGCTTCTTTCTGGTGCACCAACAAGAGGGGTGACGCCTGGCCACTTCGCATGGTGCCCTCCATCACGAGTCAGATGGTAAAGAATCTGCCTGCAGTGCAGGAGGTTCCACCCCTGGGTCAGGAAGATTCCCTGGAAAAGGAAATGGCAGCTCAGACGAGTATTCTTGCCTGGGAAATCTCATGGACAGAGGACACTAGACAGTCCATGGGGTCACAGAGTCAGACACAACTGAACAATTAACACACAGACACACTTGGCCCCAGGGAGATTCGTGTGTCTATGGAGGTCATGAGATTACCTGGAGTCACCCCTGCTGTCCCTTGTCCCTGCCACTTCCTGCCACTTCACCTCTGTTCAGGCAAGATCTCAAGTCTGATTCTAAGCTCACAATAAAATAGAGCAATTATAACAGTATACTGTAATAAAAGTTATGTGAATGTAGTCGCTTTCTCAAAATATCGTACTATCCTATAGTCACCGTTCTTGTGATGATAAAATGTCTGTATGATGGGACAAGGGAGGGGAATGAGGTAGGTGTTGTGACACCATATTGGCCACCACTGACCTTCTGACAATGGGTGAGGAGGAGGAGCCTTGTTCCAGCTGGTGTTGGATCTTCGATTGTGATGACGTCAATGATTGGATGTCAGGAGTGGATGATGCTCATGGCTGGGCATCTGGGACAGGATGGAGCTGGATGACTTGTGCTTTCATCATGCTACTCAGAATGGCACACAATTTAAAACTTGGGAATTGTTTATTTCTAGAATTTTCCATTTAGTATTTTCAGACCTCAGTTGACCATGGGCAGCACAAACTGTAGAAAGCAAAACTACGGATCAGTTCAGTTCAGTCGCTCAGTCGTGTCCGACTCTGCGACCCCATGAATCGCAGCACACCAGGCCTCCCTGTCCATCACCAACTCCCGGAGTTCACTCAGATTCACGTCCATCGAGATAAGGATTGCTAATTTGCATCTTCTGTCTTTCTTTGTCAGTCTTGCTAGAATTGTGTTAATCTTACTGACCTTTTCAAAGGACCAGCTCTTTGCTTCATTGATGTTCTTTATTGTTTTTCTGATTTCAGTTTCATTGATTTTTTATCCCACCCCCCACAGTAAGGTATTCTTTTTCTCTGGCTTTAATGCTGCTTTCAAGAATTTTACTTTGTCTTCAATTAATTATGATGTGTTTTTGACCAAATTTATTTGAGTTTATCCTGTTTGGATTTGCCCAGGTGACTTTAATCTGCAGATTTATGTTTTTGACAGATTTGGAAGGTTTTGGTTACTGTTTCTTCAGGTAATTTTTCAGCTCTGTTTCTCTCTTTCTGGGACTCTTGATAGCTCCTATGTTAAGAGTCCCAAAGGTCACTGAAACTCCATTCATTGTATTTTTAAAATCTGTTTTCTCTGTTGTTCAGACTGAGTAATTTCTATTTTTCTCTCTTCCATCACTGATTCTTTCCTGTATCCCTTTTATTCTTTTGTTGACCCTTTTTTGTTTTGTTATTTATTCTTGGTAGTGGATGTCCAAGGGATCTCTTTGGGGACCCTGTAAAGCAAGGATGACCCAGAAATGGATAAGAGAGACTCCTAAGAGGTTGAATTGTACTTCCTGTTACTCACACACACATGGGGCATCAAATAGGTTTTAATTTAATTGAAGGAAGTGAAATAAATAAACAGTAGTTGAACTCCAAGAGCTGAGCAACAACCACCACCATGAGTTGAGGTCAGACTATGGAAGCTTTTGAAAATCAGGCAGATGTGTTTGAATTTTAATTCTATAGGCAAGCAGAATCATTAAATGTTTGTGAAAGGATATGTGAAATATCCCACGGGCAACTATATGCTAGGTGCATAGTATGCTCACGAGGTACAAAACTTGTAACGTGTGCAGAAGCCTGTGGAGTCAAGCAGACAAGCCAACCAGCCTGTCTGGAGTGGAGGAGAGGTTATAAACCATCAGGAAAGAAAAAGCCCTGAGTGATGCTTCTTAAAAAGGGGTTTCCCACAAGGAGTTAAAAACAATTCCAAGATCTGAACCTATTTCCACTCTTTCTTATCAGAGTAAGTGCATTTCAATGGATATTTCTTGGAGTTATCAAGGGAATAGGTTTATTGTTCATGCAGAGGGTGGCAGCACCATTTACCAGGGAGAACGTATTTAAGAGTCTTGGGCTCTTTCCAAGGCATTGTAAAAGTACTTTACAGTGTCGGATTTACTTTAAAGCTCCTTGTTATTGCAGTTGAGAAACAAAATGTATCCTGCACACATCCTATTCAAAACAGAAATTTTCTCCTCTGTTGAACATAGATAAAGAATGCAGGAATATGCATTTCATAGTGTGAGTTCACCTTGATATTAGATGAAAATGGGACCTGGGGCTTTTCACGACCAGGTTCATGGTAGACGGGGGCAAAAATCAAACATCATTTGGAAATGTGATTTGGTTCTGTCTTCAGTAGCCTAATGAGAGTGGCAGTCAGTTCTTAAGAAAATAAAATGAAAGAAAATCCATGTCCCTCCTCCAGCACTCCTCTCCCTCCTCCATCCCCTTCTTCTTTAGAAATGATGCATGTCAAAGTATTTATGTGTAGCATCATGACACTTCTTAGACATGTAGAAACTGTTTTCCCTTAGAAGAAACCTGTTCACTCCCCAGGCTACACTTCCCTGTCTGATACAGAGACTAGTGTCTGCCTTTGGGAGAAGCTCGGTGCCATGGGGACTTCCGTGGGCAGTACAACTTTTTTTTCCTTTTCTCAGCTCTCCGCAGACTGACCTCAGTAGTTGCAGTGCTTGGGCTTGGTTGTTGCTAGTCATGTGAGATCTTCCCAACCCAGGGACTGAACCTGAGTCTCTTACGTCTCCTGCATTGGCAGGTGGGTTCTTTACCGCTAGCGCCACCTGGCAAGCTCATAGAGGAGTACCTGAATGAAAACCATACTAAAAGCTGCTGCTGCTTGCCAAGTTTCATAAACAGCGAGAGAACCTAGGAGAGAATTTCCAACAGGTTTCTTGTTCAGCCTTTCTGGTTCTGAACCTTCAGCTCACTCATGAGAAGTGGCCCCCTCCTGAGCCCTGCCTAAGGAGGGCAGCTGGGGTAAGAGTGTCAATCAGCAGACCTTTGAGCTTCACTCACCCCTCAGACACTTTGCCTCTGGGTCCTTAGAATCACACTGGGCATTGTGTCTGCTGTGTCTAGCTAGATTCAGTCATTGAAAGGCAGTGAGATAAAAAGAGAGAAATCTGGTAATCTTGTTTTGAGAGCAAGAGCTTAGGAGATTCTTAGCTGTTTCTAGACTTGGCTGCTTATTCACAATACCTGATGAGCGTGTTAAAGAAAATACAACCGGTTATTTTGCTGTTTTTTAATTTTACTGGAGCGTATCTGATGGACAATGATGAAAATATACAGATGCTGGAGGTGTACCCTCCTCCTGCTCTTTCCACCTCAAATCCCAAGCTCCTAAGTCGGGTACATGTATGTGTAGGGGTGTGTGTACATGTATGTGTGTGCACACGTGTGCATGCATTTGTGCTAGTGGTGTACAGCAACCCTTCATTAATATTACTGTTACTGTCATTACTAGTATCTTTTTACAGTGCTGGGAGCAGACTGAGCCCGGCTTGGCAGGTCCTGCTCTGGGTCTCCTATGCGGGGCCGAAGGAAGTGGCTGATGCTGGAGCCATCCTGGGGGCTTCCTTTCTCACTCGTCTGGACTGTGGCTCAGAACACCCACACTCAGCTTCTCTTGGTGGCCGGCAAGGAACCTAAAATTTTTACCAGTGCCCCCCTCCACTGCCTTTCCCCCCAGGGTGACTCTTGATGAGCTAGGCAGTGCTTTATGATTACTTTTAGGAACTGCTGGACTCCTCTTGCACTCTCTGTAAAGTCTCTCTGTACTTTACTCCTGCCAATACAGGAGATTTGGGTTTGATCCCTGGGCCGGGAAGATCCCCTGGAGAAAGAAATGGTGACCCACTCCAGTATTCTTGCCTGGGAAATCTCATGGACAGAGAAGCCTGGCAGACTGCAGTCTATGGGACTGCAAAGAGTTGGCCACGCTGAACTGCTGGACAAGCATGCATTTTTTAGTCCCTTGTCGTTGCTCAGTCGACCAGTTGTGTCTGACTCTTTACAACTCCACACGTCCACAACTCCAACTCCACGCCTGGCAGCACGTCAGGCCTCCCTGCCCTCATCATCTCCCTGAGTTTGCCCAAGTTCATGTTCAATGCATCGGTGATGCCATCCAGCCATGTCATCCTCTGATGCCCTCTTCTTCTTCTGGTCTCAATCTTTTCCAGCATCAAGGACTTTTCCAGTGAGTCGCCTGTTCACATCAGATGACCAAAATACTGGCGCTTCAGCTTTCGCATCAGCCCTTCCAGTGAATATTCAGGGTTGACCTCTCTTAAGATTGACTGGTTTGATCTCCTTTTCAGGGGACTTTCAGGAGTCTTCTCCAGCACCACAGTTTGAAGATATCATCAATTTTTTTTGGCATTCTACCTTCTTTACAGTCCAGCTCTCACAACCGTACGTGACCACTGAGAAGACCACAGCCTTGACTATACGGATCTTGGTTGGCAGAGTAATGTCTCTGCTTTTCAACACTGTCTAGGTTTGTCAGCGCTTTCCTGCCAAGAAGCAATCATCTTCTAATTTTATAGCTACAGTCACCGTCCACGGTGATTTTGGAGCCATGAAGACGAAATCTGTCACTATTTCCACCTTTCCCCCTTCTATTTGCCATGATCTTAGTTTCTAAAATTAAACTTAGTTTTTAGTCTTAAACTGGCTCTTTCACTCTCCTCCTTCACCCTCATCAAGAGGTTCTTTAGTTCCTCTTTGCTTTTAGTCCCTTAAAATTGTCAAATTCTAGAATTCAAGCCATCACTTTTCTTTTGACCTAAAGATCATCTTCTAAGAGAACACAGGTGTTTCTCAAAGCAAACTGTCTTGTTAAGACAAAATTTCCAAATATAAGATTATCAGAAATCCTAATAAAAAGCCGAGAATGCTTCCCGCTGGAATCCTGTTTACTCAGTTGGACTTGCCTTTATTGAGTCATCCCCATGACAGACACTCTCCTAGGAAAGGGTGTAGTCTTGTATTCATTTTATGGCTGCTAACAAAAGTTACACGTTATCCAGAGGAGTAGCTGAACAGATGGCTGAAGCTGAAGCTCCAACACTTTGGCCACCTTTCGAAGAGCTGAATCGTTGGAAAAGACCCTGATGCTGGGAAAGATTGAGGGCAAGAGGAGAAGGGGGTGACAGAAGATGAGTTGGTTGGATGGCATCAACAACTCAACGAACATGAATAAGAGCAAACTCTGGGAGATGGGGAAGGACATTGAAGCCTGGTGTGCTGCAGTCTGTGGGGTCACAAAGTCAGACACAACTGAGCAACTGAACAACAACAACAAAAGGGTACACGTTATCCAGAGAAGCAGGACATTGCAGCCAGGTCTGTGTTTCCTGGGGACTCACACTCTTCCTGCTGCCTGTGGGATTGTAAATGTGGGGCAGGAGAGGAAACGAGAGCCTTTACGGAGGGTAGAATTTCCTGTGAGGCTACCTGCTGGGTCTGGCTCTGGATTGCCTCATATATTGGGCCAGGACTGGAGGCAGCCATGAAAGCATCAAGTCCCAGGGATGTTTAACTTTCCAGTACTGTACGGTGAGGTCCGTATGACCAGTGCATTGGCAAGCTTGGGTCACCCACCTCACAGACATCTCTTTCACTGTAACATGACGCTACCTGATTTTAGCATTTGGGTCCAGTTGATATCTTCACTACACTTCCCAGGTGGCTTATCGGAAAGCCACCACCTCCTCCCGTCTCCCAGTAATGCAGAAGATGAGAGTTCAATCCCTGGGTGGGGAAGATCCCTTGGAGGAGGAAATGGCAACTCACTCCATTATTCCTGCCTGGGAAACCCTATGGACAGAGAAGCCTGGTGTGCTACAGTCCATGGGGTTGAAAAGAGTTGGACACGACTGAGCAACTGCGCATGTGCGTATGGTATCTTCACTGGGTAGTCATTTCGGGACCTTTCTAGAAATCATTGCTAACTAGTCCCTTAGTAACATATATGGCAAAATCTGATTTTTCTTTGAACCAGATTTTGGTCATTTCTAGCATTAAAAGGAAAATGTAGTTAACACACTGTAGTCAGTTGTTCGGAGAAGGCAATGGCACCCCACTCCAGCACACTTGCCTGGAAAATCCCATGGATGGAGGAGCCTGGTGGGCTGCAGTCCATGGGGTCGCTAAGAGTCAGACACGACTGAGCGACTTCACTCTCACTTTTCACTTTCCTGCATTGGAGAAGGAAATGGCAACCCACTCCAGTGTTCTTGCCTGGAGAATCCCAGGGACGGGGGAGCCTGGTGGGCTGCCGTCTATGGGGTCGCACAGAGTCGGAACGACTGAAGTGACTTAGCAGCAGCAGCAGCAGCGGCAGCCGTCAGTTGTTACTTCTCATCTCATTAATCTACAAACGTAAGTTGTGGTAGATGTCATCACATTTTTAAAAATGATGGACAGCCCCTACATTGATTCTTACTGAAATGAGTTTTTAAAAAGAGAAACTAGAAGCCTCCTCATATTAAATGAAAATCGACTATTTAATAATTTAAGCAAGACTGAATGATGAATAACAATATTGTAACATTTGGTTGTAAACGAACCACCACTGTGTTTTCTAATGATTCTTATTTTCTAATTTAGAATTGCCACCATATCTACGAATTCTCACTCTCTGGTGTAGAATGAGAACATTTTATGGGTTTCTGTAAGTCTGTTTAGAGCAGAAGGAAATGTATAATAGACTTTTTCCTTGAACACTCTCCTTCTGGGCAGGAAGTGGATAATGTCAACCAAGAAAGGGATCCTTGGAGGGAGGAAAACCTGCCAGTGTGACAAACATCTCCCTCCCGCCTTGCTGTGCTTTCTTCTTTAATATTTCTTACTTAAAACTCAACTGAAGATCAGCGGCCCTTTGCTATCAGGGAGAAAGGGGTCAGACCACGGCTTAAAGTGATTAGGCGGGACAAGGCAGCCTAAACCCATCTTACTGTGATAAGAACTTCTGGAGTGTTTTCTTTTCAAAACAAAAGCAAGTCCTTTCTACAGGAGTGAAGGTTAGGTAACAGCCAAGCTCTGGGGCTCTCTCGTTGGGTGTCTGTAGGTCAATTTCATCTGAATTTCTCCATCTTTATTATAACAACATTTAAATCTCTGTTGTGCTAACTTGAGATAATTTATTGAAAATTTTTTTAAATTCTCAAAAAGTACTATCCACATCTAAGACAGTGGTACTCAAACCATCCTGATAAAAATGCATTTCTGTTTTATCTGGTAACAATATGCATATTTGCAAATCATTCTATATAAATTCGGGTCACTGCAAGCAGTGCCATATGGGAGGAGACGTTTGAGTATTTAGTTTGCATTTCTGTGCATTCTTAATTTTCATAAGTTTCTTTTCTTTTGTTGTTAAACATACAACTCTTCTGGGACTTCCTGGGCTGTCCCGTGGTTAAGACTTTGCCACCCAATGCAGGGAATAGGAGTTCAATACCTGGTCAAAGAAGAAAGATCCCATATGCCTTGGGGCAAAAAAAACCACCCCAAAACATAAAACAGACTCAGTATTGTAACAAATTCAATAAAGACTTTAAAAATGGTCCACATAAAAAATATTTTAAAAAACCCAACTATTCATTAAATAAATAATTATTGATTACTTATCATGTGGAGGGCTCTGTTATACAATTCATTGTGGGGCACATAAAAGTGATAAAACACTATTTTTGTCTTCCCAGAACTGTACACATTATCTGGAACCTTCCACTTTGAATCATTAAACTTATCTGTAGATGGCACAGGTGTCTTTCTTGAAATCATTTGTTGTGTGGTGAACAGAACTGATCATCACTAAGATGTCTACAGATTTTGCAATGTAACAGCTTTCATCAGATAATGTGTTTCTTAGAAAGGAAGTTCAAAAGAACCAATTCTGTTAGATTGCTGACCTTGACCTCTTGTGGCCAAAAATCCTGTTTCCCTGTGTTTTGAAAGGAAACACGTTTTGAGCAAAGCTCCCAATCCCAGATTCAGTGGTTTTCCTTAAAGAGAGACAACAATGGAATTCTGGGAGAGACCTGAGCGAAGCGGATCCATCTGATCCCTCTCCAGAGAGAGCAGTGTTTGTTTACTCTGCTCGGAGAGCTATATTTCTATGCATGTTCTATTATTAGAGTCCTTTGAAGTAGAAAAATCATATGTCATGGACCTCCTTGGGATTAAATACGCTGAGGCTGTTTATCTGATGTGTACGTAGAGTACATAGGAAAGGAGAAACACCTGTTTGTTGAAAACGGACTCTGAGGAATTAGGGAGCAAATGTTTCTAAGATTTGATTCTCTGCATAGTGTCACACTTGTTTGTCTTACATCACAGGCTGCTTTGCAGACAGATGGTTTTAAAGGGGAATAAAGCCAAGAAATGTAGATAGAAAGTTATGTGATATCTAGAAATCGTGTTGGACTGGAAGGTAACCCAGGGGTAATTCCTGCCCTGATTATGTATGTTGTGAACTTCTGATGAGAGAAACTATAAGAAGTTGCTTTTGGAACATAGCTATTAACAAACTAAAACATTTCTTATTTCTTTGTTTTGATCATCACTTATTTATTTTTAAAGCTCTTGTAAAAATTAAAAACAGGAAAGCTCGAAATATTTTCTAATTGTTTTAGTCTTATCACAATATATCTTAAACTTTAAAACAATATTTACTTATTTATTTGGCTGTGCTGGGTCCTTGCGGCTTGCGGGGTTTTCAGTCATGGCTTGCGTGATCTAGTTCCCTGACCAGGGATTGAACTTGGACCCCCTGCGTTGGGAGCATGGAGTCTTAGCCACTGGAACACCAATGAAGTCCCTATCTTAAACTTTTTTACACATAAATTTGTATCTCATTTTTAAAGGGCCTATGTACTGTTTCCCTGTGTAAAAGTAAAAATCCATGTCCTTTACTGATAGATATTTAAATTATTTGATTAAACTACAAAAAGTCAAAGCCACAGGGAGCACTTGTGTTATATATACTTTTATTCATTCTCAAACATCTCTTACTGAAAGTAAAGTGCATGAAAAGAGAGGAAAGATGATATTTGTTCAAGATGATATTCTATTGAAGATGTGGGCTAATATTGTTTATAGTTATGGACCAAAACTTTGTATCAGGTAATGAGAGAGCCAGCTGTAAGGGTAAGTGCATTTTGGAATTGGTGAAGACAATCCATCTTGACTTCTGTCTCCAGGAAGATGGTGTTGATAGTCTCTTCCTTGTTCCTCTTGCTAACTAAAAGCATTGGATGTTTTACATAACATTAATGTTAGAAGATTCTGAAAGATAAAAAAAAAGAAACTAGACTGGCTAGGGACCTTGGGACCTGGGCTTTATTTTTTCTCAGGCATTAAGGAAACTGGCAACCTGGAAATACAAATGGACCTAGACTAAAAAAGCCTCCAGAAAAGTCTGCCATTTCTACACAAAGGACCAAGAAAAAGGAACCCTAACAAGAAAACTTTTAGAGAATATCTGCTCTACTGCAGCCAAATACCCCAGAAAAGACTGTGGTCTTATCTCTCCCCCTGCAGCCCCCCATCACCTCCATTGCCTTGACAGCAAAAGCCTGGACTTCCATCCTTGCCCTGCTATAACAAGGTGCCCTCACCCACCAGTGGAGCTTTAATGAGGGCTGAGTGGGGAGTTGGAATGTCTACATGAACCCTCATCCCCCTGTAATGTCAGTGGAGACAGCACGGAGTGACTGGACTCACACCTCCTCTGCTGTTGGACTGGTGTCAGAGGTAGTCACAGAGTCAGGGCTCTCACTACTGTTAAGTTTAAAGAGGCTGCTCTCCACATGTGAATGCAGATCATGATGTGTACGTAGAGTACATAGGAAAGGAGAAACACCTGTTTGTTGAAAACGGACTCTGAGGAATTAGGGAGCAAATGTTTCTAAGATTTGATTCTCTGCATAGTGTCACACTTGTTTATCTTACATCACAGGCTGCTTTGCAGACAGATGGTTTTAAAGGGGAATAAAGCCAAGAAATGTAGATAGAAAGTTATGTGATATCTAGAAATCGTGTTGGACTGGAAGGTAACCCAGGGGTAATTCCTGCCCTGATTATGTATGTTGTGAACTTCTGATGAGAGAAACTATAAGAAGTTGCTTTTGGAACATAGCTATTAACAAACTAAAACATTTCTTATTTCTTTGTTTTGATCATCACTTATTTATTTTTAAAGCTCTTGTAAAAATTAAAAACAGGAAAGCTCGAAATATTTTCTAATTGTTTTAGTCTTATCACAATATATCTTAAACTTTAAAACAATATTTACTTATTTATTTGGCTGTGCTGGGTCCTTGCGGCTTGCGGGGTTTTCAGTCATGGCTTGCGTGATCTAGTTCCCTGACCAGGGATTGAACTTGGACCCCCTGCGTTGGGAGCATGGAGTCTTAGCCACTGGAACACCAATGAAGTCCCTATCTTAAACTTTTTTACACATAAATTTGTATCTCATTTTTAAAGGGCCTATGTACTGTTTCCCTGTGTAAAAGTAAAAATCCATGTCCTTTACTGATAGATATTTAAATTATTTGATTAAACTACAAAAAGTCAAAGCCACAGGGAGCACTTGTGTTATATATACTTTTATTCATTCTCAAACATCTCTTACTGAAAGTAAAGTGCATGAAAAGAGAGGAAAGATGATATTTGTTCAAGATGATATTCTATTGAAGATGTGGGCTAATATTGTTTATAGTTATGGACCAAAACTTTGTATCAGGTAATGACAGAGCCAGCTGTAAGGGTAAGTGCATTTTGGAATTGGTGAAGACAATCTATCTTGACTTCTGTCTCCAGGAAGATGGTGTTGATAGTCTCTTCCTTGTTCCTCTTGCTAACTAAAAGCATTGGATGTTTTACATAACATTAATGTTAGAAGATTCTGAAAGATAAAAAAAAAGAAACTAGACTGGCTAGGGACCTTGGGACCTGGGCTTTATTTTTTCTCAGGCATTAAGGAAACTGGCAACCTGGAAATACAAATGGACCTAGACTAAAAAAGCCTCCAGAAAAGTCTGCCATTTCTACACAAAGGACCAAGAAAAAGGAACCCTAACAAGAAAACTTTTAGAGAATATCTGCTCTACTGCAGCCAAATACCCCAGAAAAGACTGTGGTCTTATCTCTCCCCCTGCAGCCCCCCATCACCTCCATTGCCTTGACAGCAAAAGCCTGGACTTCCATCCTTGCCCTGCTATAACAAGGTGCCCTCACCCACCAGTGGAGCTTTAATGAGGGCTGAGTGGGGAGTTGGAATGTCTACATGAACCCTCATCCCCCTGTAATGTCAGTGGAGACAGCACGGAGTGACTGGACTCACACCTCCTCTGCTGTTGGACTGGTGTCAGAGGAAGTCACAGAGTCAGGGCTCTCACTACTGTTAAGTTTAAAGAGGCTGCTCTCCACATGTGAATGCAGATCATGAGGGGAGCAGTCATGAAGAGTCTTCCCGCCCAGCATCAAAAGAAGACAAATAGAAAACCCTGTATTAATGAGTAGCACTTTCCTTCCTCCACCAGAATGGTTTCAGAAGAGATCTTCCGAAGCATAAGATTTAAATAAGATCCATTCTATAAAATAATACCCCACATGTCCAAAATTCAACTGATGACTGCTCATGATAGCAAGGATTAGGAAAATCTCAACTAGAATAAAAACAAGGCTGCCAAGGAAAGCCAAAGATGGGATGTTACACATATTAGATTTATCTAACAAAATTTCTAAAGCAGCCATAATAGAATACATTTCAGTAAGCAATTACAAAGATACCTGAAGTAAGTGGGGAAAAAAAGAGAAAGTCTCAGCAAAGAAATATGAACTCTCAGAAAAGAAAGAGAAAATATAAGAGAACCAAATGTGAATTTTGAAACTGAGGAACATAATAACCAAACAACGAGAAAAACGGCCAACTAACCAAATACACCAAAATCCAACTGAATGGATGGGCTCAACAGCAGAATGGAGAATACAGGTGAAGGAATATATACATCTGAAGAGGGAATGATAGGAATTATTTAAACTTAATAGCAAAATGCTAAAAAATGAATAGTGCTTCAGTGGCATGTGGATCTATAATAAAAATCTAATATTCATGTCATCAAAGTCCCAAAGGGAGAGGAGAAACCAGGTGGGGTTGAAGACAATGAAATAATAGCTGAAAAGCCCCCAAATTTGGCAAGGGACATAAACCTACAAGTAGAGGGACTGAGAAATCCGCAAACAGGATAAAGTGAAATATTTCTGTGCCAAGACGGATAGTAGTCAAACTTCTGGAAGTTAAAGAAAACTTGAAAGCAAGCAGAGAGAAAGGCTGTACTACCTACAGGGGAAAAAGCAAGCCAAATGGGTTCCTCATGAGAAGTAATGGAAGCCAAAGAGTATCAGCATTCTCAAGAGCTGAGAGAAAAGAACTCCTAACCCAGAATCCTACCTCCAGGGAAAATATTCTTTAGGAATGAAGAGAATACAGAAAAAACCACTGTGCCCCAGACTGGAGAGACAGACATGAATACAGCGTGTTCTGGCTTCTTGGAGCAGAGACTTCAGTGCTGGGGAGAGAAGTGCTGATATGTAACTGACAAATTGCAAGAGGCTCTAGGTGATTATTCTGAGGGTCAAAAACTCCAAGGAGACCCACAATTCTGTAAATTTACCTTTAGGAGCTTGATTCCTATGGTACCAGAGAAAAATCATCTCATGCTTCCAGCAAGAAAAGGGGAAGAGAAATCATTCTGAAACAGAGCAAAGCATTCTGATTTTTTTCTTTCTTTATTTCTGTAGATGATATGATAATATTATTAAGGATCCGATAAATTCAACAGAAATTGTTAAACTATGGAGAGAATAAGTTGGCTATATGTAAGACAAAATACAGAATAAATATTACTTTCCTTTTTATTAATAGTGAACAATTAGAAACTGAAATGAGAAAAATCATATTCAAGATACTATCAAAATTAGTCTGTAAAACACCTGAGTATTTAATAGAAGAATTATATATTTTTATTAAAGAAATAAAATAGGACTAAAAAAGTAGACATATCATAATTTCTAAGAGCATGCAGATGCTGTTTCTCCTCAAATCAATGTACAATTATAACACAAATCTGACTAATAATCTGAGGAATTATTCTGGGCAATAAATTGATTCTAACTTATGTGGAAGAATAAGTTTGAAAAAGAAGAATTGTGAGGAGGAACTTGCTAAGATATTGAAATACACTTGTAATTATTTAAATGAAAAGAGTTAGGCAGTCATACAAAAGCAGATAAATACATCACATTCCAGCTAAAGCAGGAACAGACACGTTTGTACAGGTGGGTTTAATATTATGATAATGAAAGGATTTTGAAGAAAATAAAGTCACTCCCACACTGCGCACTTATAGAAGTTTTAGGGACTTCCCTGGTGGTCCAGTGGTTATGACTCTGCACTCTTCAGTGGAGGGGGCCCAGTTCGATCCCAGGTCAGGAAAATAGATGCTGCACGATGCAGCTAAAGATCCCAAGACCTGGTGTAGTGCCTGCCCCCCTGCCCCCCCAAAAAAGGGTGTAGTATGAATTGAGCCTCTAAATGTAGAAGAAAAAGTTATACTGTATTGTTACATTAAGGTAAGTGTATTTAGTATCAAAAATATCTTAGGGTTACAGTAGCCTAATGCACTACTGTTAATATAGGAGAGGATCTTGATTGCACAGAGAATCTGAGTTTGGAATTATTCAGGGTACCCCTTCCAGGTGATCATTAAGCTATTGAGGTTGAGGCTGCTCCATCTTCTAAGCAATTTGAAATATGTGGTTTTCAGCTATGCTACTGAAGGAGAAGAGAGAGCTGGAGGATTGAACAGGGGTACCCATGGCCAGGGATCACAATGACAAAGAAATGAGTTGCTTCTGCCCACTTCTTATTGGCTAGAACTAGTCATATACCAAGAACCTAATTCTAAAATGTGCTGAAGCCCATGGAAATGTAGTCGATATTAAATATGTCCATCCAAAAATATAGATACATGTATTAAAACCTCAGGGCTGGGAGAACATTTCTTTTGACTGTGTGGAAAAAAAAAAAAAGCAATAAAAGGAAAAATCAATTTGACTCCAAACAAGTTTTAAGGCATTAAGCAGTGAAAGATGCCAAAAACAAGCTCAAAAGGCAAGCAACAGATTGAGAGAAGATATTTGCCACACATATAAATGGCAACATGTTAAAATTCCTGCTGTGCAGTTTCTATAAAGAAAAAAATGACAAACCAATTAGAGAAGAGAGCAAAGGATATTAAAAATTAAAAAATGCAGATGGTTGGACACATAGGTACAAAGAAGTACATTGTGGTATTGTTGGCAATGGCATAAAAATGAAATAATTTAATTTTCAGTTGGAGTCTGACTGAATTGCATATGGTGTGTCTATATATTAGAATACCACGTGGTCATTAAAGGAGAACAGAGTTGATCTCTGTGTTGATATGAACAGCCCTTGATAAATAAGGAGAAAAAAAGAGATCTAGATCACTATGGGAAATATGATCATAATCTGAGGAAAATTAATTTAATTGAAAATGTTAATAATATAGATGATTGATAAACAATATAGACAAATAGATAATAATGCAATGTGTGTTAGTCACTCAGTCGTGTCTGAGTGGACACGACTCAGTTGTGTCTTTGCGGCCCCATGGACTCTAGCCCACCAGGCTCCTCTGTCCATGGAATTCTCCAGGCAAGAATACTGGAGTGGGTTGCCATCCCCTTCTCCAGGGGATCTTCCTGACTGGATCTCCTCCACTGAAGTCAGATTCTTTACTGCTTGAAGCACCAGGGACGCCCAATAATACAATATAAAATGACAAAAGCATATGATAAAAATATGAGCCAAACTGTTAACATTTTTTCTGAAAAGCAAAGGAGAGGACATTCCTTCTAATTCGTATATTTTCTAAGTGGTAGCTGATTTTTTGAGTCTTTCTGCATTGTTTAAATAAAACTCCATCAGTAATATTAATTCATTCATTTATTCCTCCACTCATGTACCTGTTCATCCATCTATCCCTACACCCATCACTCCATACATTTGTTTTATGGTAGCCAAGCAACAGGTAATAAGGACCAATTCTTAAACATTGTGTTTGCCGTGAGTATTGCAATTAACACTGGGCTGAGCTCAGCCTGGAATAAGGAGGATGCCCAAATGTTGTTTCCTCTTTCTTGACCATTGATTTAAAAACAATCCAAGAAAACAAAAAGAGTCTGGCCCTGGTCTTCTTGAGCGCACCATCTGGAACGGCTTCCCTCCTCTCTAACCTTTGTCTGCCCTGTGGATGACACATTGGTGGGGAACATCCTTTATAGTAGGAAATGGAGGTCAATAAAATTTGCACCAGGCTTTCCAATTTAGTATCATCCCAGTCAGGACATCCCAAAATAAAGTATGTTGCAAAAATAGATCTAGGAGGAGAAAAAGCTAGGATTGAAAACAAACAATTAATCCTCTTCTGTCATTGATTCTGTGAGAAAACCAGATTAAAAAAAAATCGGTTTCTTGTTCAGGTGCAATGATTTTGCTTGTTGGAAAAAAAGCTTAAGAACAAAAATAGTGCAGCGAGTTTAGTGTTGTGAACCATCCTATAGAAGAAAACAGGAAGTTGTTTAACGGAAGAGAGTAACTGACCTCAGAACCTGAGGCGTAAATGGCCCCTTTGCAGCTGCAAAGTGTAGTACTGAGGCTTTATTGATCAAAGTTGAATTGTACACCAAGTGTTCTTTTGTGGCGACCCGTTGGTTTATCAACAAAGTGAAGAGGTGGAGCATCCACAGCGTGGAATGATAAGGCATTCCAGCTGTTACACAGGAGAAGGAAACTCACCTGTCTCTCTTCCAATATGTGTACTTCCACATACACATATTTTTGTGAGTGCATGCATGTGTGCATGAGATTTTGTACTCTACGGATCTTTTTTATAAATTGAAGTATAGTTGGTTTACAATGCTGTGTTAGTCTCAGGTGTACAACAAAGTGATTCAGTTATTTATATTTATATACATTTATATATAATATATATTATTTATATATAAGTAAATATATTTTATATCTTTTATTACATATAAAAATTATATATATGTGCACATGCGTCCCTGGGAGCTCAGCTGGTAAAGAATCCACTTGCAGTGCAGGAGACCCTTGTTTGATTCCTGAGTTGGGAAGATCCCCTGGAGAAGAGATAGGCTACCCATTCCAGTATTTATGGGCTTCCCTAGTGGATCAGACAGTAAAGAATCTGCCTGCAATGAGAGAGACCTGGGTTCGAGTCCCTGGGTTTGGAAGATCCCCTGAAGGAGGATATGGCAACCCACTCCAGTATGCTTGCCTGGAGAATCCCCATGGACAGAGGAGCCTGGAGGGCTATAGTTCATGGGGTTGCAAAGAGTCGGACATGGTTGAGTGACTAAGCAGAACACAGCACACATATATATAATATACACATATACGTGTGTTCAGTTGCTCGGTTGTGTCTGACTCCGGGACCCCATGGACGGTAACCCACAAGTTTCCTCTGCCCTTGGAATTTTTCAGGCAAGAATACCGAAGTGGGTTGCCATTTCCTCCTCTAGGGGATCTTCCCGACTCAGGGCTTGAACTCTGTCACTTACGTCTCTTGCACTGGCAGGCATGTTCCTTTCCACCAGCACCCCCTGGGCAGCCTGTATGCATACATATATATGTAATGTATAGATACGCTTTTATAGATTCTTTTCCCTTATAGGTTATTACAAAATACTGAATATAGTTTCTTGTGCTGTTAGTTCGAGGACTGTTAGTCTCATTGTTTATCTATTTTACATACAGTAGTGTGTATATATGTTAATCCTAAACTCTTAATGTATCCCTCCCTTCCCTTTCCCCTTTAGTAACCATAAGTTTGTTTCCTAGTCTGTGGGTCTATTTCTATTTTGTAAATAAGTTCAATTGGAGAAGGCAATGGCACCCCACTCCAGTACTCTTGCCTGGAAAATTCCATGGACGGAGGAGCCTGGAGGGTTGCAGTCCCTGGGGTCGCTAAGAGTCAGACACGACTGAGCGACTTCACTTTCACTTTTCACTGTCATGCACTGGAGAAGGAAATGGCAACCCACTCCAGTGTTCTTGCCTGTAGAATCCCAGAGATGGGGGACCTGGTGGGCTGCTGTCTCTGAGGTCACACAGAGTCAGACACGACTGAAGTGACTTAGCAGCAGCAGCAGCAATAAGTTCAATAGTACCTTAAAAAAAAAAAAGATTCCACATATAAGTGGCTTATCATATGGCTTTTGTCTTTTTCTCTCGGACTTACTTCACTTGGTATAAACATCTTTAGCCCATCCATATTGTTGCAAATAGCATTATTTCATTCTTTTTTTATGGCTGAGTAATATTCTGTTGTGTGTATGTATATAAGCACACACACACGCACATATGTAGATACCACATCTTCTTTATCCATTCCCCTGTCAGTGGACGTTTAGCTTGCTTTCATGTCTTGACTATTGCAAATAGTGTAGCAGTGAACACTGGGGAATATTGTCCTGTAGGGATCTTTAATTGATTTTATGTGAAATTGGACAGACCTCCCAAACCAACTTGAATTTTTTTCCTTGTTATAATCTTTAAAAGAATAGCTTCATTTTAGAAATAATTTTTTTTCCTATTTTTCAGACTATTGGGGAATATTTGTTCAAAGAATACAGCCTTGAAAGGGAGATAAATATTTCTTCCTAATATTCCATACAGTTGGTTCTTCTTATAGTGCTAATGTGGGAAAATATCCACCTAGAGCAGTTTCCTGTCCAAGAGCTTGTCTCGATGCCAAGAAAAACTGTCACTCTTAAACATTCTCCCCATGTAACAAAGAGAATTGGATTATCTTAAGTCTGTACCCTGAAAATGCAGGCAAAATTTCTCCTTATATGAGGTAAAGGTGAATCTCTGGGAAGTAGGTAGGAGAGGTTTTGTTTTTATTCATTTTTTCAGGAGAAGAAGGAATACTCCATGAGATTTTGTAACTCATTCAAGATAGTGTTGGTCAGTAGCAAAACTGATCTCAAACCAGATAACACCAGTCCTCAAACTCTGGCCAAATGCGCTCTTGATGTACGATCCAAAAAGCTTATTTATAAGATCTGCTGACCTCTGTCCTCTGTGATCTTAGTTGTCTGGAGACTCAGCCTGAGCTCACATAGACTGCAGGACAGTGATTCCAGGATTGAGGAGGCAGGATCCTTAGAAGAGAAGAGGCTGTTTTGTTTTGTTAGTTGTTGTTTTCCTGGGGTCGACCCCTGTCATCACTTTCAAATACACAGAGGCTATTTCCTCTAATCTGGTCCCTGAGAAGGACCTTTTCTTCTTTCCACCCTGTTTCTGCTGTAGGCAGAGCCTCTGCTGGAGGGGAAAGGGAGCGAGCGTCCCAGAGGACCTCCCCTGTCCAAGGAGAGAAAGCCGAGCAGATGGCAGCTGACACGTAGAGGGCACGTTGGAGGAACCCTGGCCCTGAGCAGGCTTCCTGAGCCGCGATCTGGGATCCCTCCCTTGCAGAGCAGCCCAGAGCAGTCTGATGAGTTGGCCGAGAACCAGTGGGCTGGTCGCCAAAGGGCAGTAAATCAAAGTGAAAAAGAGGTGATACTTTAAAAGCAAACAACACTTTTGTTTGTTTGTTTTAAAGAGCAGAGAAATAAGTTTTTCTAATGGTCAAAGGGTAGGAGGTATAAAACAACACTGCCATGGAATAATTCAAAGTGATTTGTTTGTAAAAGTTCTTTTCTGTAATGAGCATGCGCTAGGATTATGAAACAAGATTCTCAACATTTCTCTAGACGAGGATGTGATTTTTACCTGGAAACTGGTGATCCAGTGTTCATGAGGTTTTTCCCACATTAAAATAAACAGAATACTATAGTTCATAATGTCCACACAGTTGTTAAAATCTTTGTGTAAAATTACTAGAGCCAAAAATCTTTTTTAAAAAATCTTCATTCAAGTTCTGTTTCTTCTGTCCTTGATGAGTTTTCTTCACTTGGACACTCAAACTTGGAAAAATGCTTCTAAATTCTCACCCCCTGCCATTAGCTGAGGATGGATTTGCAACCAGAAGAAGACTCTAGGGGAAATTAGAACTGGGTCTCAAGAAACAAGATCTCAGGACTGTGGATATGGGGGTGTGATTCCACAGAACCTAGGTGACACCTAGGTATCCACTTGTTTATTGTGATCGTTGCTTTAATAGATTTTACTTATAAGTAGAAAATGTTTCCAGAATATAAAAAATATGTATAAAGAATAATATCATGAATACTCAGACACTCATCACCTTGATTAAGAAATAAGTCAACTCTAATTAGAAGGGAAAGATTTGTTGTGCTTTTCAGTCGCTAAGTCATGTCTGACTATCTGTGACCTCCTTGTCGCTCACTTTTCCTCCAAGGAGCAAAGGTCTTTTAATTTCATGGCTGCAGTCACCATCTGCAGTGATTTTGGAGCCCAAAACAATAAAGTCTGCCGCTGTTTCCGTTATTTCCTCATCTATTTGCCATGAAGTGATGGGACCAGACGCCATGATCTTAGTTTTCTGAATGTTGAGCTTTAAGACAACTTTTTCACTCTCCTCTTTCATTTTCATCAAGAGGCTCTTTAGTCCCTCTTCACTTTCTGCCATAAGGGTGGTGTCATCTGCATATCTGAGGTTATTAATATATCTCCTGGTAATCTTGATTCCAACTTGTGCTTCATGCAGCCTGGCATTTCGCCTGATTTACTCTGCACGTAAGTTAAATAAGCAAGGTGACAATATACAGCCTTGACATACTCCTTTTCCTATTAGGAACCAGTCTGTTGTTCCATGTCCAGTTCTAACTGTTGCTTCTTGACTTGCATACAGATTTCTCAGGAGTCAGGCAAGGTGTTCTGGTATTCCCATCTCTTGAAGAATTTTCCACAGTTTGCTGTGTCAAATGCTTTAGTGTAGTCAATAAAGCAGAAGTAGATTTTTTTCTGGAATTCTCTTGCTTTTTCAGTGATCCTTCAGATGTTGGCCATTTGATCTCTGATTCCTCTGCTTTTTCTAAATCCAACTTGAACATGTGGAAGTTCACGATTAACGTACTGTTGAAGACTGGCTTGGAGAATTTTAAGCATTACTTTGCTAGGATGTGAGATAAGTACAATTGTGTGACAGTTTGAACATTCTTTGACATTGCCTTTCTTTGGGATTGGAATGAAAAATGACCTTTTCCAGTCCTTTGATCACTGCTGAGTTTTCCAAATTTGCTTGCATATTGAGTACAGCACATTCACAGCATCATCTTTTAGGATTTGAAATTTAGGAGGTGGAATTTCATCACCTCCACTAGAGTTGTTTGTAATGATGCTTTCTAAGGCCCACTTGACTTCACATTCCAGGATGTTTGGCTGTAGGTGAGTGATCACACCATTGTGGTTATCTGGGTCATGAAGATCTTTTTTGTATAGTTCTTCTGTGTATGCTTGCCACCACTTATTGATATCTTTTACTTCTGTTAGGTCCATACCATTCCTGTCCTTTATTGTGCTCATCTTTGCATGAAATGTTCCCTTGATATCTCTAATGTTTCTGAAGAGATCTCTAGTCCTTCACATTCTATTTGCATTCTATTCTTCCAAAAATCCTTGGAGGAAAAATTATGATCAACCTAGACAGCATATAAAAAAGCAGAGACATTACTTTGCCAACAAAGGTCCATCTAGTCAATGCTATGGTTTTTCCAGTAGTCATGTATGGATGTGAGAGTTGGACTATAAAGAAAGCTGAGTGCTGAAGAATTGATGCTTTTGAACTATGGTGTTGGAGAAGACTCTTGAGAGTCCCTTGGACTGCAAGGAGATCCA
Source organism: Oreotragus oreotragus (assembly GCA_006410675.1). Taxonomy (NCBI): domain Eukaryota; kingdom Metazoa; phylum Chordata; class Mammalia; order Artiodactyla; family Bovidae; genus Oreotragus; species Oreotragus oreotragus. The sequence goes on from SJYX01023143.1 coordinate 183,794, forward strand.
ACCAGTCCATCCTAAAGGAAATCAGTCCTGAATATACACTGGAAGGGCTGATGCTGAAGCTGAAGCTCCAGTACTTTGGCCAACTGATCTGAAGAACTGACTCATTTGAAAAGACCTTAATCCTGGGAAGGATTGAAGGCAGGAGAAAACGAGGACAACAGAGGATGAGATGGTTGGATGGCATCACAGACTCAATGGACATGAGTTTGAGTAAGCTCTGGGAGTTGGTGATGGACAGGGATGCCTGGCGTCCTGCAGTCCATGGGGTCACAAAGAACTGGACATGACTGAGTGACTGAACTGAACTGTCTCTTGCTATCTCCAGGAATTTGCCCAAATTCATGTTCATTGATTCAGTGATGATGCTATCCAAGCAAGGGAAAGATGCAAAGTCATCAAAGCATAAATTGAAAACAATATACGATAGAGTGAAAAGAACAGTAACTTTATTGTTACTTAAAATTCGCTGTGAATCAAGGTAATTTGGAAGTGGTCAAATAGGAGATGGCAAGAATGAACATTGATATTTTAGTAATCAGTGAACTAAAATGAACCGGAATGGGCGAATTTAATTCAGATGACCATTATATCTATTATTGTGGGCAAAAAATCCCTTAGAAGAAATGGAGTAAGTAGCCCTCTTATTCAGCAAAAGATTCTGAAATGCAGTACTTGCATGCAATCTCAAAAATGACAAAATGATCTCTGTTCATTTCCAAGGCAAACCGTTCAAAATTATAGTAATCCAAGTCTATGCCCCAACTACTAATGCTGAAGAAGCTGAAATTGAATGGTTCCATGAAAACCTACAAGACCTTAAGAACTGACACCAAAAGATGTCCTTTTCGTCATAGGGAACTGGAATGCAGAAGTAGGAAGTCAAGAGATACATGGAGTAACAGACAAGTTTGGCTTTGGAATACAAAATGAAGCAGGGCAAAGGCTAACAGAGTTTTGCCAGGAGAACACACTGGTCATAGCAAACACCTTCTTCCAACAACTCAAGAGATGACTCTATACATGGACATCACCAGATGGTGAATACTGAAATCAGATTGATTATATTCTTTGCAGCTGAAGATGGAGAAGCTCTATGCAGTCAGCAAAAACAAGATGAGGAGCTAACTGGCTCAGATCATGAACTCCTTATTGCAAAATTCAGGCTCAAATTGAAGAAAGTAGGGAAAACCATTAGATCATTCAGGTATGACCTAAATCAAATCCCTTACAAATATACAGTGGAAGTGACAAATAGATTCAAGGGATAGTGAGTCTGAGTGAACTCCGAGAGATGGTGATGAACAGGGAGGCCTGGCGTGCTGCGATTCATGGGGTGACAAAGAGTCGGAAATGACTGAGCGATTGAACTAACTGAACTGAACTGTGATGACTGACATGGGTATCAGAACCTCTGAGATAAATTTGTGTGATGAATTTTTCCTGCGGGTTACCAGTTTTCCACCTCTGAGTTAAGGTATATCTGTGTGTGTATGCATGTTCAGTTGCTTCAGTCCTGTGCAACTCTTTGTTACTCCTTGGACTGTAGCTGCCAGGCTCCTCGTCCATGGGATTCTCCAGTCAACAATACTGGAGTGGATGGCCATTCCCTCCTCCAGGGGATCTTGCCAACCCAATGACTGAGCCTGCATCTCCTGCATAGCAGGCAGATTCTTTACTCACTGAGTCACCTGGGAAGTCCTAAGTTATATTTATAAATATATAAAATTTGTGAAAACTGTTAATTTATTTCAAAATTTTATCTCACATTACTTTATCACCTTTCAGTGATCTGTAAATTTTTCTAGCTTCGTATGAGTCAGTCTTGCTCCCCTGTACACTATACATTTATTTATGTATGCTTATGGACACAACATATAATGTATGCACAAAGAAGTAAGCATACACATATATCATTACTTTACATACATTCAAAGATTAAAATTTCCACTACAGTCTTCTGGGATGGAAATATTCTAATAATGCTTAAGTAGGCTCTACGTAGGGCCAAACTATAAGATCTTTCAGTGAAGTTTTTATATTGCAGCCACATTTCTTATGTACTTTTTCCTTCCTATTTCGCAAAGCTTCTGGCTAATCAGTAATCTGTAGCTGTTCAATATTTATATATTTGCAGAAGTGCTGTGTTTATGTGAGTTGGAGGTAAGAACATCAAAGAGAAAGGAAAATAAGCATCTAAAAATGTAGACAACTGTAGTCCCTATAAATCAAAATGTAAACCAGGGAGAGAGGTTTGCTTCTCTGAAACAACTTATTAAAGGACAAAATTTAGGGAAAAAAAAGCAAAAAAAAAGAAAACTGCTTTCTTGATTTTAAATGTAATCAGGTCCCAGAGGAAAAGTACATAGGAACAATCTTTGTAGCTATAGAAGAAAAATGAGACAATAGCTTCTCACATCTGCTTATTTATCATTGCAATTAAATATCACAAGATTGGAAAATTGAGATCCGTGTAGAAGCAAGATACAGGTGAAAGTCTGTCACATGAATAAATGGCTTATTTTTCAAGGAAAAGCTTAATGTTTGTAAAGAAAAAGATAAGAAAGGGAAGGGAAGGGAGGGAAGGCTGGCTAAAGAGCAGCTCTTGCTCAGTAAGCAGTCAGGGATGGAACAACAAATAGGAGAGCCTGAACAGTCTTTGTGTCCATTAATAAGTGTCTGAGCGGGATAGGGGTGCAGAGGGAATTACAGCAGGAAGTGTACATTGGATGTGTTTCCAGATGCCAGGAAAGGCCTTATGTAAAGACGCTTGTAAAATAGGTGTGATAGCACTTTGAATTCACACCAAATATTAAATAATAATCTAATCTATGAGAGGACATAAAGCTGTAAAATATATTAACAATAGATTAGCTTTTTATGTTTAAAGTGTTACATATATTTGTATAAGACAGTTTGCTTTCTTTTTTTTTAATGAGGAAGAGTAATACTTGATCACTATTTTTGTTTTGTTTTGTTTTGGTTCATATGAAAACATATTAACTGCAAAAGATCTTCAATTGCTATTGCCATCTTCTTTTTCATGTTTTTCTTTTACTTCCTCTCATCCTCATCCTCTTTCTCCTATTTTTCTTTCTTCATCATTTCATTTTCATAGTAAGCGAGATAGTGTGTGGTCTACTTCCAAGAATAAAAAGAGTGTGCATTTGTCTGGAATATCATCTGTAAAAAGACAATATTTTACATAAAATATTGTGTGCATTACAAATGTGTAATAGGTATGTAATGGAATGTTCATCATAAAAAATGAGGAAATTTCACCATTTGTGACAACATGGATGAAACTTTATTATGCTAAGTGAAATAAGTCAGGCAAAGACAAATATTGCATGGTGTTACTTACATGTAGACACTCAAAAACATGTAAACAGAGAGTAGATTAGTGGTTTCCAGGGACTGAGGATGGGGAAAGTGTGTTGCTGATCAAGGTTATAAGATGAATAAGTTATAAGATGAATGAGTTCTGAGGATACATTATACAGCATGGTGATTATAATTAACAACATTAGATTGCATATCAGAAAGTTGCTGCTAAGAGAACAGATCTTAAATATAACCCCCAACTAAAGGTAATTATGTGCAGTGATGGAGGTGTTAGCTAACTTTATTATTGTGGTAATAATTTCACAATATATTTGTGTACCAAATTATCACATTTTACACCTTAAATTTACACAATGTTATATGTCAATTACATCAATTATATCAGTAAAGCTGGAAGAAAAACTAAAAAATTGTGTCTCTTATAATATTCATAATTTGCAGGAGAAAATAAGAGTAAGATATAGCAGACTAATTCAAACAGGTAAGCAGAAATAAGGAAGAAATGGTAGCAACAGGCTTTCTACTGTGAATAAAAAGAAAACCATGCATATTAAAAAACATGCATGTGATTAATAGATCAGTTCAGTTCAATTGATCAGTCATGTCCGACTCTGCGACCCCATGAATCACAGCATGCCAGGCCTCCGTGTCTATCACCAACTCCCGGAGTCTACCCAAACCCATGTCCATGGAGTCAGTGATGCCAACCAGCCATCTCATCCTCGGTCATCCCCTTCTCCTCCTGCCCCCAATCCTTCCCAGCATCAGGGTCTTTTCCACTGAGTCAACTCTTCGCATGAAGTGGCCAAAGTATTGGAGTTTCAGCTTCAACATCAGTCTCCCCAAGGAACACCCAGGACTGATCTCCTTTAGGATGGACTGGTTGGATCTCCTTGCAGTCCAAGGGACTCTCAAGAGTCTTCTCTAACACCACAGTTCAAAAGCATCAATTCTTCAGTGCTCAGCTTTTTTCACCATCCAACTCTCACATCCATCAAGTAAAGAATTAGAGTGGCAAAAACCTATTAACACCCATAAAAACAAAATGATTTTAGGAGATAAATAAAATGATGTTAAATATCATATTATATAAGATTCAGGATTTGTCTTATTTGATAAAATTAATTATACTGAATATGTTTATAAATATGCATATATATATTTCATGTATCATTTAGGTAAATATTCATGGATAAACAATTCCTATGCATTAATAAAATAAAAACACACTTTGTTGGTGTTCAGTCACTACTACTAAACATAAAGATTATATTTTAAAATTATGGATACCATATCCACCACCCTTAACCAGTAGGAAGAATAAATGTGGTCATGTATTTTAGACACCTCTTCATGGGTTTCTTTATTCTGAATCATAATGGCTGTATTTCCATGGTGTTGGCACTAGGATGGTACATCCTTTCTGTTTATCCAGCCTCACCTATGGGGAGTAAGGGGTTAATGGAGAATGTCTGCCCTGCGTGGAGTTCCCTCAGTCAGTCAGTTCAGTCACTCAGTTGTGTCTGACTCTTTGCGATCCCATGAATTGCAGCATGCCAGGCCTCCCTGTCCATCACCAACTCCCAGAGTTCACTCAAACTCACGTCTATCGAGTCGACGATGCCACCCAGACATCTCATCCTCTGCTGTCCCCTTCTCCTCCTGCCCCCAATCCCTCCTGTGGTTAAACATTGTGGAAATGCAGCTAGTTTCTCCCTTGAGTCTCCTTGAGAAAAGTAGATCATTTTCTTCCTTTTGGGGAATAAGTACAGTAACTCTAGGTTGCTTTTAAATTTTAATAATCATTTGGAACATTGCTTAATATTGAAAGAGAAGAATAATACTCAGCAATCCCATGCATGTACCTCAGGCTTACAATTTTATCTATTCTTTTAATACATTAATTTACTCATTTATTACTCGTGTTATATCTGCTGCTGCTAAGTTGCTTCAGTCATGTCTGACTCTGTGCGACCCCATAGATGGCAGCCCACCAGGCTCCCCCATCCCTGGGATTCTCCAGGCAAGAACACTGGAGTGGGTTGCCATTTCTTTCTCCAATGCATGAAAGTGAAAAGTGCAAGTGAAGTCCCTCAGCTGTGTCCGACTCTTAGAAACCCCATGGACTGAAGCCCATCAGGCTCTCCATCCATGGGATTTTCTAGGCAAGAGCACTGGAATGGGGTGCCATTGCCTTCTCCGATGTTATAGCTACTCTGGAATAAATAAAAAATGTTCTATCAGTTAGAACATAAATTAATTAAAAATTCAAATTATTTTAATGGAATCATTATTGGTAGAATGCAGACATAAGTAGGAGATTTCAATATTTCATTTTCAATTAGGGATAGATCAACCAGACAGAAAAATCAATAGGGAAACAACTCGGGGACTGGAACAACACCACAAACCACAAAATTCCTAACAGACATACACAGAACACTCTACACAAAAAGGGCAGAACTAACATTCTTCTCAAGCTTTATATGGAGCATTTTTCAGGACAGATTATACATTAGGTCTCAAAATTTATCTTAACACATTTATAAAGACTACCATGTTGTCTTTTCTGAAACCAGTGGAATAAAACTAAAAATTAGTAACAAAATAGAACTGGAAATTGATAAATATATGGCAATTAAACACACACTTCTGAGAAATCAGTGTGTAAAAGAAATCTCAAGGGACATTTAAGAATATTGAAAATGAATGAACATGAAAACACAGCAAATCAAAACATGGGATACAACAGAAGAAGTACTAAGAAGAAGTTTATAGTGGTAAGTACATCAAAGAAAAAGAGCGATCTTAAATGAATAACTGAATTCTACACCTTAAACAGGTAGAAAATGAAGAGCAAACTAAGGCCAAAGTTAGCAGAAGGAATGAAATAATAAAGATTAGAGTATATAAAGTAATAAGAAAACAGAAAAAAAAAAAGAAAAATGAACAAAGCTGAGTTGTTTCTCTGAAAAAAGTCAAAACTGGCAAATCATTAAACTAATAAAAACAGTATGCTACTGGTATGAGATGGTTAGGCAGCATCACCGACTCAATGGATATAGATTTGGGCAAACTCTGGGAGATAGTGAAGGACAGGGGAGCCTGGCATGCTGCAGTCCATGGGGTCTCAAAGAATCAGATATGACTTCGCAACTGAACAACAACTGGCATAAAACAAATACACAGACAGATGAACAACGTGGAGAACCTAGAAATAAATTCTCACACTTATGGTTGAATGATGTTTGGCAAAACTGCTGATGCTACACAGTGGAGAAAAAAGAAGTTTCTTCAACAAAAATAGTAATGAGAAAACTGGATACCTACATGCAAACAATAAAATTGAACCCTTGCCTTATACCACATACAAAAATTAACTTACAATTGATTAAAGACGTAAATAAGACCTGAACTCCTACAAGAAAATAGGGAAAAAGCTTCATGACACTAAAATTGGCAATGATTTCTTGGATATGACACCAAGAACACAGACTACAAAAACAGACAAATGGGACTACATCAAACTTAAAAACAGGGCAAAAACACAACCTTTGGAATGGGAGAAAATTTTTACGAACCATATATCTGATGGGGAGTCATATATGGACTGTATAAAGAACTCCTCCAACTCAAACCACCCACCCCATAAATAAGACCTGAACTCCTACAAGAAAATAGGGAAAAAGCTTCATGACACTAAAATTGGCAATGATTTCTTGGATATGAAACCAAGAACACAGACTACAAAAACAGACAAATGGGACTACATCAAACTTAAAAACAGGGCAAAAACACAACCTTTGGAATGGGAGAAAATTTTTACGAACCATATATCTGATGGGGAGTCATATATGGACTGTATAAAGAACTCCTCCAACTCAAACCACCCACCCCCAAAAAAAATCCTTAAAACTGGGCAAAGGACTTGAAGAAGGACTCCAAAGAAGAAACACAAATGTCCAACAGGCATATATAAATATGTTCAACCTCACTGATCATAAAGGAAATTAAAGTAAAGACTGTAGTTAGATTTCACCTCACACCAATTAGGATGACTTATTAAAAGACAGCAACATGTGTTTGTGAGGTTGTGGAGAAACTATAACAATTATGCAATGTTTGTGGGAATGTGAAATAGTACAGTCATTATGGAAAGTAGTATGGAGTTTCCTCAAAAATTACAAATAAAACTATCATATGATCCAGAAATCCCACTTCTGGGAAATGATCAAGAAAATCAAGATCTTGAAGAGATATTAGCATCTATTATAGCATTATTCACAGTAGCCAAGATGTGGAAACAAATATTCATGGATAGATGAATGGATGAAGAAAAGATATTATATACAATGGAATGGAATATTTGGTCTTAAGAATATAGGAAATTCTGCCACATTTGACAACATGAATAAACTTTGAAGCTATTATGCTAAGTGAAATAAACCAGTCACAAAAAAGGCAAATACTAGATGAATATTTATACTTCCACTTATACGAGGTATCTTGAATACAGAAACTCTTGGAAATAGAAAGTAAGATGGTGGTTGCCAGGGGCTTGGAGGAAGGAAAAAAGTAAGACTATTGTTCAGTGGATATAGTGTTTCATTTTTATAGGATGAAAAAGTTGTTATCTGTACAACAATGTGCATATAGTTTACATTTTGGAATGGTTAAAAGGTGATATGTTTTATGTTACTGCTGCTACTGCTAAGTCACTTCAGTCGTGTCCGACTCTGTGTGACCCCATAGACGGCAGCCCACCAGGCTCCCCCATCCCTGGGATTCTCCAGGCAAGAATACTGGAGTGGGTTGCCATTTCCTTCTCCAATGCATGAAAGAGAAAAGTGAAAGTGAAGTCGCTCAGTCTGTCCGACTGTTAGCGACCCCATGGACTGCAGCCCACCAGGCTACTCTGTCCATTGGATTTTCCAGGCAAGAGTAGTGGGGTGGGGTGCCATTGTCTTCCCCGAAAGTAGAAGCAGCCTTATCAAATAGTTATGAAAAAAGAATTGATTTGACGATGACTTGGCAGTTCCTTTGTCTAGCTACTCCAACAGTGCCTATGGGAGTTCTGTGGCAAAGCAGCCCTTTAGAATGGATCCATCTTCCTGCCCAAGCTAAAAAAATTTGTGGCTTCTTATCTCGGTCTCATTGCCACATTAATACTGCTGCTGCTGCTGCTGCTAAGTCACTTCAGTCGTGTCCGACTCTGTGTGACCCCATAGACGGCAGCCCACCAGGCTCCCCCATCCCTGGGATTCTCCAGGCAAGAATACTGGAGTGGGTTGCCATTTCCTTCTCCAATGCATGAAAGAGAAAAGTGAAAGTGAAGTCGCTCAGTCTGTCCGACTGTTAGCGACCCCATGGACTGCAGCCCACCAGGTTACTCCGTCCATTGGATTTTCCAGGCAAGAGTACTGGGGTGGGGTGCCATTGCCTTCCCCGATGTTTTATGTTATGTGGTTTTTAATCAGAATAAAAATGTTAAGTATTATCAAATGAAGAGCACACACACCCACATCCCTCAAAGAAAATAAAAATCAAATGAGAAAATAATGAATAGAACGTTTAACACAAAATATATTATATGAAGTAAGATAAAATTAAGTTAAGAGTATTTATTAAATTTCATGATGGGATAAACATACTCTTTAAAAGAATAATTCCCTGGGTCAAAACCAGTATCCAATTATCAGAAAAAAGAAGTACATCTACAAATGCTAAAGCCATTAAAAATGAAAAGAACTCAGGATGCTTATAATCACCATCTAAAATGGCAACCCACTCCAGTGTTCTTGCCTGGAGAATCCAGGAACGGTGGAGCCTGGTGGGCTGCCGTCTATGGGGTCGCACAGAGTCGGACACGACTGAAGCGAGTTAGCAGCAGCAGCAGCATACTCAACATCTTTAAGATGTTCCAGCAAATTTAATAGGTCAAGCAAAAATTATATTTATACATATTGGCTAAGAGTACATAAAATTAATTCTATTGACAACCTGTAAAGTTTTTAAGCTGCTTGTGCTGTGTTGTGCTGTACTTAGTCACTCAGCCATGTTCACGCTTTACCCTCCTATGGACTGTAGCCTGCCAGGCTCCTCTGTCCCTGGGGATTCTCTAGGCTAGAATATTGGAATGGGTTGCCATGCCCTCCTTTAAGGGATCTTTCCAACCCAGGGATCAAACCCAGGTCTCCCGCATTACAGGTGGATTCTTCACCATCGAAGCCACCAGGAAAGTCCTGTTAGCTGCCTACCCAAAGGCCATTCCTACCATTCTTTTTTACTACAAAACTGCAGTCTTATTCGGTAGGCTCCCATTTCCTTGTTACTTATGATTATGGATTGTATTAATAAAGTTTTTGAATACATTAAGATTCATGACATAATATACATCCCAGAGGATAGGTTTTAGAAGCCTCCATAGCCAAATGCAGGTTAGGAAGCAACAGTTAGAACTGGACATGGAACAATGGACTGGTTCCAAATAGGAAAAGGAGTACGTCAAGGCTGTATATTGTCACCCTGCTTATTTAACTTATATGCAGAGTACATCATGAGAAATGCTGGGCTGGATGAAGCACAAACTGGAACCAAGATTGCCAGGAGAAATATCAATAACCTCAGATATGCAGATGACACCACCCTTATGGCAGAAAGTGAAGAAGAACTAAAGAGCCTCTTGATGAAAGTGAAAGAGAAGAGTGAAAAGGTTGGCTTGAAACTCAACATTCAGAAAACTAAGATCATGGCATCTGGTCCCATCACTTCATGGGAAATAGATGGGGAAACAGTGGAAACAGTGACAGACTTTATTTTGGGGGCTCCAAAATCACTGCAGATGGTGACTGCAGCCATGAAATTAAAAGACGCTTACTCCTTGGAAGAAAAGTTATGACCAACCTAGACAGCATATTAAAAAGCAGAGATATTACTTTGTCAACAAAGGTGCATCTAGTCAAGGCTATAGTTTTTCCAGTAGTCATTTATGGATGTGAGAGTTGGATTATAAAGAAAGCTGAGCACTGAAAAACTGATGCTTTTGAACTGTGGTGTTGGAGAAGACTCTTGAGGGTCCCTTGGACTGCAAGGAGATCCATCCAGTCCATCCTAAAGGAGATCAGTCCTGGTTGTTCATTGGAAGGACTGATGTTGAAGCTGAAGCTCCACTACTTTGGCCACCTGATGTGAAGAACTGACTCATTGGAAAAGACCCTGATGCTGGGGAAGATAGAGGGTGGGAGGAGAAGGGGACGAAAGAAGATGAGATTGTTGGATGGCATCACCGACTCGATGGACATGAGTTTGAGTAAACTCCGGGAGTTGGTGAACAGGGAGGCCTGGCGTGCTGCAGTCCGTGGGTCGCAAAGAGTCAGACACGACTGAGTGACTGAACTGAACTGAATTGAACTAATAGCCAAATAAAGCCATATCACTCCAAGTTCCTTTACGATGGAATTGGGAGCTTCATTGTGAGCTAATGTTTTGTTAGATATTTTGTGTGCTCAGTCATTCAGTCATGTCTGACTCTTTGTGACCCCATGCACGGACTGTAGCATGCCTGGCTCTTCATCCATGGCATTTTCCAGACAAGAATACCATAGTGGGCTACCATTTCCTGCTCCAGAGGATCTTCCCAAACCAAGGATCGAACCCAAGTCTGCCACCTTGATGGTGGATTCTTTATCAGATCTTCTCAAACCAGGAGTCGAACCAGGGTCTCATGTGTTGCAGCTGGATTCTTTACCAGCTGAGCTCCAGGGAAGTCCTTGTTAGATATTAATGTGTTACAAAATATTTTTCTTTGATTTCTAGAAATGCTAGGTTAAATGATATTTTTTACTGCAGGACTCTAGATTCTTTAACGGCTTACTATATAATGTGAATCTTCTGGAGGAGATCATACTATTTAACATAGCCTCTGCATCACAAAGCTCTCTTTATGGAAAACCCCTTACCATCCTGAGTGACACCTGTGTTCCAAATGCATACTTTGGCAAACAAGCTTAGGGCGTTTGGCTATACCTTCAGGAAGGTAATTAAAAGAAATGCCAATTAATAGTTATCAGAATCATTAATCTTTATCAAGTTACATTAAAATTTCCTTTGGCTTCTATGAGATCCTTTATTCACAAGGTAGCTTTGTTTTCTCCTTTTGTTGGCTTCTAAATTGGAAAATAAATTACACAGTCTGTAGAATATCTTCACATTGCTTTTATTTTAAAACAAAGATCAAGGTTATAGAAGCAGGATGTCGTCATTTCTTCCTAAGTACATTCATTTAACAAATATTAATTGAGAATTGTTTGCGTAAAATCTTGGCACTGTGGGAGGTATTAATTAGTATTATGCATGGCCTTTATGCACAAGAAATCTGTAATATAAAAGCAGGCATAAACATGTATGCAATAATTGCAGCACAACAAGCAGGAAATAAGTACCATATCAATGGGACAAAATGCCATAGGAATTAATTGGAAAAGCAGATCACTTTTTCCTTTGATCCATAAGCATAGAATACTTAATAAAGAGATAAAATGTAATAAGTGAAGTGAGAACTTCAGCTTGACAGTCTTAATTATTAATGTCGTAAATAAACAAGAGGGCAAGACTACCTGAAGACCTAGAGTGTGTGGGAAAGACAGGCAAGAGAATTTAAGAAGAAGAGAGAAGATTTGGAATTTGAGTTGTAAGGGATAGACTAATTTGTCATCTAGAGATGAGTAATAAGATTGTCAAGTAACTTTGAGAGCCCAATTGAACATAGTCAGCCTGAATTTATGGTAGGTCAGTCAGCATGGTTCTATGATTAGCAAAGTCGAATGAGAGGAATGCTTCTCTTAACTATCTCTGGCAGACAGTGTGGACAAATTTAACTCTTTATTTGAGCACAAAGTCTATTTTGAACTATAATAGGCCATTTATCTTCATTGTTAATTCCTCAGGTCATTGGACTTTTACAGAGAGCCTGGCGTCAATATCAAAGAACCGTGTGCTTCAGTGTATGTTTCAGAGTGCCTTCAGGGTGCTGAAATATAAATTAATAAGAGGACTTAGACTTTATCTCATGCTCCAGGTACTTTTGGTTTTCTGTAAATATTTTACAGTGAGAGGGTAATGTCCTGTAGAGTTGTATTTCACTCAGAATATGGTGTGTTATGTTCCAAGTGGTTCCACATAATTTGTAACTGTTGGTAAGATGTCTGTCAGGCAAATGGTGTTATGGCTTATTTTCACTTATCACATTCAATAAATCACTTAACAAACAGGGAACAACATAAACGAAGCACTACAAAACAGCACTTCAAAATTCATTTGCCCTAATGTCGTGTTATGCGGGGCTTCAATTTGTTAGGAAAACTAAATGGATTTTTCCCTTTAAATATCAGGTATGCATCCTCAATATTTCTTGGCCTATTTCCATTAAAGGGCCAAGAGAGCTGGGATTAAATTGCATTATTTTATACTTTTATACTTTCTGTTCTTGTTGGATATTTCCAACTCTGTAACCAGATAAACTCTGAATGCACAGTGTAACTCCAAAATGGCCTCAAAAATGAAAATCTTCAATAAGAAATTTCGCATTTTCTTAGTATTGCAGTTTGCCATTTCTCTTCCATTCACCATCTGTGCATAAGTAAGAGGAGAGAGAAGGAAGAAAATCTCAAGAGGGAAAGAAAGAATGTGTTTGTTCCTGCATTTTGACCTGAAGAAAGGAGCCATGCCCTATGTGAAAGTGATCGTATTTCTAAGAGGATTAAAACCATTTTCTCTTATTGGGGACTGCTCGTACAGAAACCAAGAAACAGTCCTTACTTTGATCTAGCAGCCTGCAAGAACATGGACTGCTCGATGGACCACTGACCCTGTGTAGTGCATGGATACCACTGCATAGCGTGATGCACACAGAACTGGGGGGCTGCCCTGCAAACGCACCGAGCCCGAGACACAATTCCCAGGGGTGTGGCAGCTGCTGTTGTATCATCTTATTCTGCTTGCACCCTGATACCCAATGCTGCTTCTCTTCCCCTCCATGGACCGAAGACTTGGTGACTTACACAGCCAAGCCCTGGTCTTAGAGATGGTTCAGACCAAGAGATGATCAACGTATCAGATAGGAATAAATTGCTTCAAAACCTATAATGTCCAGACTTTTTTTCTTCCCTAGTTCTAACTTCATGACAATTGCCTCTGCATGTTCTCTAGATTCCATCTCTGCTCATCTCCTCAAGCATCTTGTCTACATTGAGTGTCCCCTCTCAGTTCTGAATTATCAGTATTACCTCTCTGCTGAAATATTCTCTTCAGCATACCAACATGGTCTAGTTTCTCCCATATTTAGAATAGAAAAAAAAAATCCTGGCTTCTTATCTTTTCGAGCTAGCAACACCTTTTACTTCCTTATGATACAGACAAACTTTGGTCTATAGTCTGCTATTTCAAGATAGCAAAGGACAAGCATATTCCTTGCTTTTTAGCTTGCCTTGGTGATTTGTTTCTTCCCATTCTAGGTGGCTTGGCAGAGAGTTGTCTCCACAGCACTGGGCTAGCTCATCAAAAATATCTCCACTTCATAACGAACACATTAGTAAGTGACCGCTCCTAAATTACTTACTTACAAGGCCATATCCCAAGCTAAGGAACTTTCATTATTACGTGGTTGACCAGAGTCCCTTGAGTTCTCTCGCTTGTCTAGTAAATGTTTGTCCCACCGCCGGGAGAGAGACCTTCTCCTGAAACTCTTTCCAAGTTTTGTCCAGCGGGCCCATGGTATGATGAATAGAAAGGGAACTTGTGCATCCACTGACTCTATTGCCTCTGCACTTTCCCTAATGCATGCAGTCATGTCTGTGCATCTGTGGCCTCTGGGTGATAATCTCCAGCGACTTCCATGCTCAGCTCCAATGGACACAGTCCTGTCTTCATCTTACTCAAGCTCTCAGTAGCATCAACATATGAACTATTCCTCTTTCTTTTTTCCTCTTTTAGTTTTCGTCACTCTAGAGCAAGTGGGTCTCAAACTTGAGAGCGCCTCAGAATCACCAGACATTGGCTGGCTCCTATTCCTGAGTTCTGTTTTAGTGGGTCTGAGGTCAATCAGTCAGTTCAGTCGCTCAGTTGTGTCTGAGTCTTTGTGACCCCGTGAACCACAGCACGCCAGGCCTCCCTGTCCATCACCAACTCCCAGATTTTACCCAAACTCATGTTCATTAAGTCGGTGTGGGGCTTGTGAACTTCATTTTGAGCATGCTCTTAGGTGGTCCTGATGCCGTTGCTCTGGGAACCACACTATGAAAACCACTCTACATTCCCATGGAAACTTCTTTTGTCTTTACAAGGTTCCCATTAAATTATCCCACTATTATATTTGCATCATCTTCTATGCCAGATTAGCCTCCTTCAGATGACCTCTAATTTCTCCTCATAGTTCAGTCCCTGCCTTCAGTCTTCCTGTCTTATATAGTTTTAGCCTTTTCATTTTTTTTTTCTAAATCTCTGGCCTACACATTTTGAATAAAGTTGTTTAGACTTTAAGCCTCAGTCATCATGTGGTGTTGTGGTGAGGATTAGGTTGTAAACTTCAATGAATTTGGCCAACACAAGAAAAGGTGCCATGATAATAAAGTAGGAACGCAACTATGGTAATCAGCCATAGACTATTATTTAAAAGTAGATCTTTAAAAGGTAAATACAGAACCTAAAGTATTCTTAGAAATATTAATTTCTATATAAGCAATTTCTGTAAGTTACATTTCCATAGTAATAATTATTTTGACATTCCTGTTTAATATCTATAGCATCATTCATGGCTTAAAGTTTTAATATAATTAATCTGACTATATTTTAAGTTCTGTTTTCAGTCATTGCCAGAACAGATTTATATAAGGCAGGCATTCTATCAAGTTTTATAATTGTTTATTACATAACTTTATCCAATGCTAGAAATTTTATTAGTAATATGTCTGAAGAGAAGCAGTTACTTAGCAAAGTGAAGATGTAATTATTCAAACAAATGGCTTTTTGATAGCATAATTCTTTCACGTTGGACAGAAACACTCATCACATTTTTGTGTGAGGAAAGTGATATTTATTTCTAGAAACTCCTTATAATTGCATTATTTTTTGAAGTTATATAGTCATATTTTTCACATTGAAAAAAATCTGGCATGGCCATCCAGCTCATGTTATTGCATACAGGCATGAAGGAATATAAATTATCAAAAATTCCTCATTCCTTACCTTGTCTATCTTTCTTTTTCTTTTTAATAGTTAATTAATTTGATGTCTGTCTTTCTTCATGTTCTTCAGATTTTCATGACAATTTTGGTTAACAAAACGCTACTGTTTATAATGTACTGGAGTAATTTTATGCAGCAGGCAGTTTCCTCAAAGTTATTTGTAAAATGATTCATTTGGAAAATGTGAAGTGAACTTTAATATTTACATGAGATTTATTTTTCAATAAAATTATTAAAAAATAAAATACCTTTCTGAAAGATTATTTTTAAAACCATATGTCTGAAAATTGGGCATGTATAGTGTATATTGTGTGTATATAGTGTATATTGTATATAGTATATTGAATATAGTGTATATTGTGTGTATATAGTGTATATTGTGTGTAACCTAACAGAGGTTAACTCCAATTAGTTTCCTAATTGACATGTGATGAACACTAGGTATAAGTAAAAAATAAGTATTTCTGTTTTAAGCCACTGATATTTTGAGAATTGCTAGTCACCACAGTATAAGTTATTCTATCCCAGCTATGCCAACAGGCTGTTTGAGGGGTTTGACTGTGGACCCTTTTGTTTAAATTTTTCATTTCCCTGCATTAAAAACACTACAACATGCTGCTGCTGCTTCTGCTGCTGCTAAGTCGCTTCAGTTGTGCCTGACTCTGTGCGACGCCAGAGACAGCAGCCCACCAGGCTCCCCTGTTCCTGGGATTCTCCAGGCAAGAACACTGGAGTGGGTTGCCATTTCCTTCTCCAATGCATGAAAGTGAAAAGTGAAGGTGAATTCGCTCAGTTGTGTCCGACTCTTAGCAACCCCATGGACTGCAGCCCACCAGGCTCCTCTGTCCATGGGGTTTTCCAGGCAAGAGTACTGGAGTGGGGTGCCACTGCCTTCTCCACTACAACATGCTACTAACCAACAAAATATATCAAAGGTGACAGGAGATACTTGATTATCTTCCATGATATTGAAATATTTATCTTGCTAAGAGACTTTGTCCTTTACTGGCTTTGAAAAAAAAAATTGCTGTGTTGTAAGATGCCATATGAACAGGACCGGACGGCAAGGAGCTAAGGACAGCCTTAGGCTGACAGTCAGCAAAAACTTGAGACCTTCCTTCTGGTAGCCTGCAAGCAACTAGAAGTTGCCAGTAACTGTGAGCTTACAAGTAGATCCTTTCCCAGGTGGCTCCAGATGAGAACCTAGTTCTGTCTGAGACTCTGTGGCCTTCCTGGGGACCTGGATAAACCGTGCCTGGATCCTTGACCCAAGGTGGTGGTGGTTTAGTCGCTACGTCATGTCCAGCTCTTGTGACTCCATAGACTGTAGCTTGCCAGACTCCTCTGTCCATGGGATTTCCAGGCAAGAGTAGTGGAGTGGGTTGTCATTTGCTTCTTCAGGGGGTCTTTCCGACACAGGGATTGAACCCACGTCTCCTGCGCCTCCTGCATTGCAGGTGGATTCTTTACAGCTGAGCTACCGGGGAAGCCTATGTATGTATAGTTTTCACTTGCAAAGTTCATGGTACCATTGCTATATAGAAATATATAACTAAACCAAATGAGGATCTAGTTCTGTGATATTTTTCTAATTCAACAACATGGAGAGATTTCACTGCTTTTGTTGAAATGATTGCCAAGAATAATAAATTTAATGGAGGCAGTTAGAAGATAAATAATTCTGAAGATTCAATTTAAATAGGTTTGTGAGTCTTATGTAGCATTTGCTATCATAAATCATTTAGAAGATTCGATGTTTGATCTTTTGAAGAGTTAATGCTCACTGAAGAATATTTTGAACTGTTTCATTATTTATGTCTAGGTTCCTTGTCTGGCTATGAGTACTTTATGAAATAAACACTTTTCTGTATGTGTATTGTTCTTCAGTGAAATGTGGAAAAGTATAGTCGTAGTGGTTTGAAGTACAGATAGTCTATATTTGTTTTTTTACTGAGCTCTAGAGAGAATGTAAAATAGAACTACTAAGGCAATTTTAATATCACAATAATAATTTTACTGTAGGATTTCTAAAGGCTGGCATCTTTGACAAATAAAGCAATGTCAGAAAGCAATAAGTTAAAATTAAAGCTTAGATAGATAAATTGATCAATGGATGGATGGATGATAGATAATTTGTTCTAGAATAGTATATGTTTTTCTCTTTTGACAGTAAAAGCTGCAGATGTTTGGTTTTACAGGTCTTCTAATTAATTGTATCTTCAAGTTCGTACCTATTGCTCTAGTCTAGTCTCTTAATTTCTTAGGTTGTCATTTTAATCTAAGGTACTTAAAAAGATATTTTTACTGTTATTTTCCACACCCTGTGCTTTAGAGTAATGGCTTGCTGGTTAATTCTGTTATATATAGTCTCCTTTCGTTCACCTAGCTTTCTGAGTAGGAAATGCTGCTAAAGAATCACTGAATCACTTCTTATTGCAGAAATTGGCTCATGATTTCATGTTTAGTAAAAGTCTTGTTACTTTGCTTAGTCTTATGTATGGTGCAATATATCTTCCCACAGCTCACAACTGAAGAATAACTGCATAATGTATTATTGCAGGATGTTGGAAAAATGCACACGAATCTACATCTATAAATCATTCAAAGTCTTTATCTCTGGATCTATGAGGCATATTATCAATCCCAGCTGAACCATAGAATGGTTATTGTATCATTGTCCTTGGTGAAAGTAATTGATGACACTGTTGGCAGGTTTGTGACAGAGGAAAATGTACATAATTCTCAAGCCTTTGAATTCATGAATTTGTGGAGAACAGTGGAATGGACTAATCTCCCAAGATTGGTGGGTTCCATATCATGCAGCAGGTTACTTGGGATCCTTTCAGTAAGCTCTCTGTATATTTTTGCTCCCAGGCTTTTATTCACAGAAAGGTTCTAACTTTCCTTCTCCCCAACCATGCATTTATCTCTAGAATGTGTGTGTGTGCTAAGTCACTTCAGTCGTGTCTGACTCTTGGTGACCCCATGGACTGTAGCCCACCAGGCGCCTGTGTCCATGGGGATTCTCCAGGCAAGGATACTCGAGTAGGTTGGCATGCCCTTCCTCAGGGAATCTTCCCAACCCAGGGATCAAAGCCATGTCCTGCATTAGCAGGCGGGTTCTTTAACACTAGCACCACTGCTCTAGAATACATAGAGTGATTAAAAAATCACTGCTTACCTGTCCGTTAGGATACAATTTATGTTTCAACTTCTTCATGCACTTTCTTGGATTTCATTGCCTCCCCTTTATTTTTATTTTTATTTTTAAAAATTTATTTATTTTTATTTTACTTTATAATACTGTATTGGTTTTGCCATACATTGACATGAATCCACCACGGGTGTACATGAGTTCCTAATCCTGAATCCCCCTCCCACCTCTCTCCCCATATCATCTCTCTGGGTCATCCCAGTGCACCAGCCCCAAGCATCCTGTATCCAGTATCGAACCTAGACTGGCAATTTGTTTCTTTTTATTTTTTTTCTTTTTATTTTTTTAAACTACTCATCTCAAACATGTGACTTGGAATTTATTAATTCCTGCACATATACTGGCCTCATTCTTTTTCAGTGATTTAATCTCAAGATAACTTAGAGTTTTTAAATGGGATGAACTTTGTATATACTTAATCATTTGTGTTCATGGTAAGTCGCTTCAGTCATGTCCGACTCTTTGTGACCACATGAACTGTAGCCCGCCAGCTACTCTGTCTGTAGGATTCTCCAGGCAAGAATGCTGGAGTGGGTTGCTGTGCCCTTCTCCAGGGTATCTTCCCAACCAAGGATCAAGCCCACATCTCTTATGTCTCCTGCATCAGCAGACAGGCTTTTTACCACTAGCACCATATATTGAGTGCTTTAGTAAGCACCAGGCCAGATTGGTTGATTTCCCCCCGCCCCTTTTCTTTTCTAGTTAATGCTTACTAAATGTATGAGGCACAAAGAGGAGTGTATAAAGTAGTTATAATGGACTACCTACCTAAGGAATTCCTGTATAAGAAATGCACGTGTGCTAAGTTGCTTCAGTCATGTTTAACTCTGCACGACCCTATGGACTGTATCAAGGAGACTACATCAAATTTCATTTTCACAAGCATCCCTCGGCTCTCTGGGAGAAATCATCAAGGGGATCGTGAGACTGAAATCAGCCTTTCAACCCTGTATCATATATCCTGCAGTTTTTTGGGGGGAGGGGCGGGGGGTGGTGGTGTGTGGCACAAAGGTGACCTGCTGTCTGTGTTTTCTAGGGAGATGGAAAGCTCTGGACACACTCTGTCTGACTTGTTGTGACCCCATGGACTGTAGCCCACCAGGCTCCTCTGTCCATGGAACTTTCCAGGCAAGAATACTGGAGTGGGTAGCCCTTCCTTGCTCCAGGGGATCTTCCTGACCCAGGGCTAGGACTTGAGTGCTTCTCCTTGCAGCCTGATTCGTTACCCTCTTGGCTACCAGGGGCTGCTGCTGCTGCTAAGTCACTTCAGTCGTGTCCGACTCTGTGTGACCCCATAGACGGCAGCCCACCAGGCTCCCCCGTCCCTGGGATTCTCCAGGCAAGAATACTGGAATGGGTTGCCATTTCCTTCTCCAATGCATGAAAGAGAAAAGTGAAAGTGAAGTCTCTCAGTCTGTCCGACTGTTAGTGACCCCATGGACTGCAGCCCACCAGGCTACTCCATCCATTGGATTTTCCAGGCAAGAGTACTGGGGTGGGGTGCCATTGCCTTCTCCCCCCTGGAAACTTAGGGAACTTTTAAATTAGGGGGGAAAATCCAAACACACATGCTCAGTAATAGAGTGGATAGAACAGTTTTGTATCACTTATATGAATTCTAGCTCAGAACTAAAAAAAAAAAAAAATGTTCTACATTTATCAATGGGAAAGACCTTAAAACTGAAACAATAATACAATCTGTTGAGGAGTAAGTTATCCACATTCTGTCCTAAAGAGTCGCTCATCCTTACCTAAAGATCTAAAGACTTTTGAAGGAAAGTTGCTTCTCCCAAATCCTGAGGATGCAGTCTCCATGGCAGAGGGGCCCCAGAGAGAACTGAAGGTCAAAAATACTCGGAAGAATCGAAGAACCAGTGAGAGCATCAGTGAAGAAGGCATGGTCTTAGGGTCAGTACCACTGAAACTGCTCCCAGACTAGAATAAAGGACATGGAAGTAGCTAACACTTTCAGATACTTATTCTCTGAGTAGCATCTGTTAATAGGTCTTTGCATATTTTATATTACTTATTTTCTTACAAAGCATCTGATACAGGCACTATCTCTACTTTACAGATTCAGAAACAGATGCCACAAACCATTACCCAAGCCCATACAGATTTTGGGAAAAATCCGGAATTCTTAAGCTAGTCCAGTACGCAGAGGACTCCAGCGTCTGGTTCCTGCCCACCTCTCCACACTTATCTTCTTTTACTTTCGCCTCAATGGTAAGCTTCCTGCCTCCCTGCTTCCCTACTTTTACTAATGTTGTTTCCCATTACAGGAGCACCTACCCTGCTTCTTGTCTCCCTTCTCGCTTGAAACTCACAGCAGTTACCTCTTCCATAAATATTTACTAGCAGACAGGGTTAGTGGCTTCTAAGATCATGTGACACCCATAAATATCTCAAACACAGCCTTTATCTTCACTGAACTGGAATACCAAACTGAGCTGAAAGCAGAAACTGTTTTAATCTTTTGTGTAACATGTGCTTGACATGAACCGGTGGGGTTAAAATAGGGATTTAAATCAATGACTCTGTGATTCCAGTGTTTATTCCAAAGAAGATATATTCGTTCATAATAATTATGGCACAATGCAGTGAAATTATTGCACAAAGTTAGTGAAAAGCTCCATCAATAAAGTTTAGATAAAATGCTGTGGGAATTCCTAAGTGTAGAATTCTCTAGACTAGAAGGAATTTGACCTCTCTTCCTAGAATCCTTCTTTTTCCACAGATAAATATTTCTTATTCCAAATTGTAGAATTTCCTTGTCATTAACACCCGTTGGACACAGAAAGAATTCATAGGAGCTAGCCAACACCTGCTTTTTAATTGAAGTGCATTTCTTAATTTAGTGGTGAAGTCAAAAGAATTCATATTTTCTTACACAACTTTTTTCCATTGTTACTTTGTTACTAGAGGCACAAAAATAGATTTGAAATTGGAAGATAATTCTTTTCAATGTTATGTTGATTTCTGCTGTACAACAACACAAGTAAGTCATAGTAATATATGTATATATATTATATATATGTAATATATATATTCCCTCCCTCTTGAGCTTTTCTCTGACTTCCCATCCCACTCCTCTAGGTCATCACAGGCACCAGGCTGGTTCCTTGTGTTATACAGTAATTTCCCACTAATTCTCTATTTTACACACAATAGTGTATATATGTCAAGGCTATTACTAAATTCATCATACCATCTCCTTCCCCTACTGTGTCCACAAGTCCATTCTCTACGTGTACTTTTGCATTCTTTAATTGAAGTTTTATGTTAACATTTTGACCAAGTTCCACTTTTATGAAGATTCTGTTCATTAATAATTCATCATGATACTTTTGACAAATGTATTTTGGTATTGTTAAATGATATTTAATAATAGCCATTTCCAATGGATGTTATTTTGATTTTACTGAAACTTCTTGAGTTTAAAAAGACTTTTTTTTAGAAAGAAGAGCTAGGAAGAACGATTCAATTCCATGAACACTTTAAGGAATAGATCCACTACTTTTCAAAAGAGGAAGTGGAAAAAGCTTTAAATTAGATCAGGAAATCTTTGGGTTAAATACAAAGAAAAAAAAAAATCCTGACAGTAAAGTATGTTATGCGTGAGGAAAAAAATGATAGACTGGAACTTTCGAGCCTCATTGTCATTAAATGAGCATACAGATTTCTGTCTGCTTAGGATAGCTAAATTTAGATAATGTCTGCCAAGAAGTAGATGAGGTGAGACAAAAAGGATGGCATTAGCTGATGACTTCTAGAAGAACCTTTCAAGATTGTTGGAAGGGTTTTTGAATGCTTTAAATGAGTACAGTAAAGTAATAAGCTACAAATGTCAAACAATTCTTTGTTTATCCTCTGAGAAATTTCAGGGACTGAAACAAAGGTTACAGAAATTTAACTCCTTACTAGATAGAAAAAAACCAATAACTAGTATTTTATAGGAAGAGAAGTCAAAAGAAAGAGTTTAGTATTATGTACCTATCACTGATTAGGGTTATTTTAAGTAGTAATTCATAAAAAGAGTCTTTATGTAGCTAAATATTTTAAAGAGATTTTTGTAAGAACAAATAATGACCCTCAATGAAGTATCTATCAGTAAGGAATCTGCCTGCAATGCAGAAGACTCAGGTTCCATCCCTTGGTCGGAAAGATCCCTGGAGAAGTAACTGGCAACTTACTCCAGTATTCTTGCCTGGAGAATGCCATTGACAGAGGAAACTGGTGGGATACAGTCCACGGGGTTGCAAAGAGTCAGACACGACTGAGCTACTAACACTTAACACTTAATGATGCCTATATCCTAGTCCCCAGAACCTTTTAGGATAGAAGAAGGATACTGGAGTGGGTAGCCTATCCCTTCTCCAGAGGATCTTCCTGACCCAGGAATTGAACAGGGGTCTCCTGCATTGCAGACAAATTATTTACCAACTGAGCTATCAAGGAAGCCCTAACTTAACACTTAATGATGTCTATACCCTTAGTCCCCAAAACCTTTGAGTATAGTACTTTACATAATGAATGGGATTTTGCAGAAAGAACTAAGGTTATTAATTAACTGACCTTACAAAGGAGGGGCTACCTGGATTGCCTGGTTGGTTCCAATGTAATCATAGGGTCACAAAGAGCTGGACATAACTGAAGTGACTTAGCATGCACATGAACGAGAAAGAGAGAGGACTCAGTACGAAATATAGCCAGAAAGGAGAAGCAGGAAAATAATCAGTATGAGAAGACTTTGGCTCACAGCTGCTGGCTTTGAGGATGGAAGAAGGAGGCTATGAGTTAAAAAATGCAAGTGGCTTTAAACAGCCACCAATGAAATGGGGATGCTGTTGTTGTTCAGTTGCTCAGCATTGTCCAACTCTGTGACCCCATGGACTGCAACACACCAGGCTTCCCTGTCCTTCTCCATCTCCTGGAGCTTGCTCAAATTCATTTCCATTGAGTTGGTGATGCCATTGAACGATCACATCCTCTGTTGGCCGCTTCTCCTGCTTTCAATCTTTCCCAACATCAGCGTCTTCTCCACTGAGTCAGCTCTTCACATCAGGTGGCCAAAGTATTGGAGTTTCAGCTTCAGCATCGGTCCTTCCAAAGAATATTCAGGACTGATTTCCTTTAAGATTGACTGGTTTGATCTTGCTGTGCAAGGAATGCTCAAGAGTCTTCTCCAGTACCACAGTTCAAAAGCATCAATTCTTCGGTGCTAGCCTTCTTTATGTCCAACTCTCACATTGACATATGACTACTGGAAAAACCATAGGTTTAACTATATGGACCTTTCTTAGCAAAGTAATCTCTCTTCTTTTTAATACGCTGTCTAGGTTTCTCAGTTCAGTTCAGTTCAGTTCAGTCCAGTCACTCAGTCGTGTCCGACTCTTTGCAACCCCATGAATCTCAGCACGCCAGGCCTCCCTGTTCATCACCATCTCCCGGAGTTCAC
>SJYX01023143.1:211713-261646 GCA_006410675.1 Oreotragus oreotragus
TTCCATCACCTCCACTAGCTTTGTTCTTAGTGATGCTTTCTAAGGCCCACTTGACTTCACATTCCAAGATGTCTGGCTCTAGATTAGTCATGACATCCTCATGATTATCTGGGTCGTGAAGATCTTTTCTGTACAGTTCTTCTGTGTATTCTTGCCACCTCTTCTTAATATCTTCTGCTTCTGTTAGGTCCATACCATTTCTATCCTTTATCGAGCCCATCTTTGCATGAAATGTTCCCTTGGTATCTCTAATTTTCTTGAAGAGATCTCTAATCTTTCCCATTCTGTTGTTTTCCTCTGTTTCTTTGCACTGATCACTGAAGAAGGCTTTCTTATCTCTTCTTGCTATTCTTTGGAACTCTGCATTCAGATACTTATATCTTTTCTTTTCTCCTTTGCTTTTCGCCTCTCTTCTTTTCAGTGCTATTTGTAAGGCCTCCCCAGACAGCCATTTTGCTTTTTTAAATTTCTTTTCCATGGGGATGGTCTTGATCCCTGTCTCCTGTACAATGTCCCGAACCTCATTCCATAGTTCATCAGGCACTCTATCTATCAGATCTAGGCCCTTAAATCTATTTCTCACTTCCACTGTATAATCATAAGGGATTTGATTTAGGTCATACCTGAATGGTCTAGCAGTTTTCCCTACTTCTTCAATTTAAGTCTGAATTTAGTAATAAGGAATTCATGATCTGAGCCACAGTCAGCCCCCGGTCTTGTTTTTGTTGACTGTATGGAGCTTCCCCATCTTTGGCTGCAAAGAATATAATCCATCTGATTTCGGTGTTGACCATCTGGTGATGTCCATGTGTAGAGTCTTCTCTTGTGTGGAGCAACAATGTAAATTAAAAATTTTAGTGCCCATAATGGGAATTTATCACAGAAGACTCTAGTGGCCTTTATACAGAAAACAAAAAGGACAATACAACAAAAAAAACCCATTTGATCCTGTGTGAGCTCTGACTGGTAAAAGGGGTGTTTTAGAGTAAAGCAATTATATAGAGTTTATTTCATCCTAATTTACAATTTTTTCATTGCTTCATTTCCATCATTTTAAAAGATAACAAGTCATTTACCTCTCTCTCTAATCTCATTTTTCATTAAAGCATTACCTAAACAGGAAAACTGGCAGATAATATAATTAAATATTTCTTCAAACTATGTCTCTTGTAAAGTGGGAAGCAAGTTTATTCAGATCATCAGCTTAATTTGAAAGTGGAAAGAAAAAGTGCAAAAAGTTTAGTGTGATACATGCAAAAGCTATGGTTTCATCAGAGTCTGTCTCTGAGCCATTATGCTTTACTCCAGTTGATTTCTACAGAAAGGAGTAAGGAGACAGACTTCCAGAATCTACTAGAATGGCATTGGATTGTTTCATACCCTAAGTGAATTTTACCAAAAGCCCCAGCAATAAAGGGTCTGTCACATTGGGCACATGAAGTATTTTGCAGGATGCTGGTGTGCCAAATGGAAGAATGCCTCAAGTTCTAAGTGACTGGGAAACGTTACTGCCCTTTTTATAGCTCAAATATTGACAGTCGCAAGTTGAGTTGCTCTTTTTAAAAAAGAAAAATCACTGCATAAATGAAATCAATTTATAAATATTTATAAACTTATTTCATTAATCCTTTTCTGGTCTAGTGTCATGACCAGCTGCATAAGTCCATGGAATTAAAAATAATAAATAAAAGAAACTCTTGAAGGAGTCTGCCTATGGTACTAAACTTTACCAAATGTGACCAAGCTCATGCAGCTTTTCTGCTCATAGTTAAGTTGCAGTGACAGTTCAAGCTTCCTGAGGCTTAGAGTGGATGAAGTTTATTTGACTTATTTAAATTTTTGATGGTACTCTTCAGTTTAGACATCATTCATCCATCTTTTTCACATCTGTCACAGTATTTCGGGTTCTTCTTTCTCACACTCAGATGATTGCTACCCACTTCTTACTGTCCCCTCTTTCTGCCTTCAGTTGGTGGATGATTTTAATCCATCCTATACATAGTCCTTTGATTAATAACTAGTATATGCTCAGGATTTTTATCAATCTCCTAGTTTAAACAGAAAGATCATTGCTCCCCATTTTAGTTCAGACTTCTTTGCAGAAGTTCAAGACATCTTTTGTGAGGTCAGTCAAGGATTGGTCCAAACCTACCTTCTGGCTCAGGTTGGTTTTCTCACTGTTCCCCATCTTTTGTGGATTTCAGTGATGTACCTTCAGAGCCTAGACTTAGAATCAGTCCTTCTTAGTGCTTCAGGTTATTATTCTCTGTTAGCTAGAGTCCATCCGTGGGCCAAAATCAAGTTGCTATCCAGATTCTAGCCCACTCTTTCTCAATCAGAGTGATATTGCCTTCCAGGAAACATTTAACCATGTCTGGAGAAATTTTTGTTGGTCACAGAGTAGGCACTTGCTACTGGCATTTAGTTGGTGGAAACCAGGGAAGCTGCTGAATACCCTGTAATATACAAGACAGCTCTCAAAATAAATTTTCTAGCTCAAAATGTCGACAATGCCAAGGTAGAGAAACTCTGTAGACTTATTGCTAATTTAAATTTGTCTAATCTCAGACCAGCTCTTTGAATACAGTTACCTGCTGCTTCTTGAGAGGCATTGCTTTTCCCCTCTCTTCTTTGTTTGCTTCTGTTTTCTGTTTGGAGTATCTTCCAACAATCTGCAAGTGGTTTTAACCTAGGGAAATTCTGCCCATTCTTTCAAGCTCAGCTAGATGTTATCTACTTCAGAACAAAGACTTTCTGACTATTCCATTCAATGGAATTTAGTTTTTCTTGTCTGATATTTTTATGGCAAAATCAACTTGTAGAGTGCTTCTATCTATGTCTTATTCTCCATTCTAAGTATTTAAATGTTGTGTAGCTCAGTGTACAATATAAAGTCAAGAAACATGGCACCCAAGGACCTTTGACTCAGTCTGTAGAGTTTTGCCTCTTTAATCTAGCAAAATCATGACTTAACATTGCCTTTTTTCTCATCAAACATTATAATATGCTTTTTTTTCTTACTGCTACAGGCTCCAAAATTATTTTAATAACTATATAATAATCAAGTTGATATGTTTTAATCTTGCTTTTAAGTTAACTGGGTTTTATTTCTTGATAAAATAAGTAATAAAAAAATTGCATATCTTTGGTATATAACTTTTTTACCTTTTCATCTGAAATATTACCTTTGAACCGTTCCAAGGAATGGTCCAAATGGTCTGGCATGTTTTTATTGCTATTGATATGTATTGCCAAAATTATTCCAAAGTGATTTCTAGTCTAAATTATCAGTGACAATATTTAAGGAAACTATATACATGAATGAGTCAGAAAACTGAAGTTCAACTTACATTCTGCCCCTTGTTAATATGATCTTAGGCAAACCATGTAATCTTTTTTATCATGTTTTCTTACCTGTGTAAGGGGGATAATAAATCTGAAGCATAGAGCCATGAACATTAAATCAGATAATGTCTTTGGAGGTAACTTTTGTAAACCATAAAATTACCAATGTCTGTTCAATAAATATTTATGTAAAGATTTCTATTGCCAAGTTCTATACTAAGAAGACAGAGCTGTGGCTTCAAGGAATTTTTAATGTAGTGACATAATCATCAAAATGTTAATATTTTATGTACAAAATTGAGTAGAATTTATTCCTTTTATCATTATGAACAAAGCTAGTGGAGGTGATGGAATTCCAGTTGAGCTATTTCAAATCCTAAAAGATGATACTGTGAAAGTGCTGCACTCAATATGCCAACAAATTTGGAAAACTCAGCAGTGGCCAAAGGACTGGAAAAGGTCAGTTTTCATTCCAATTCCAAAGAAAGGCAATGCCAAAGAATGCTCAAACTACCGCACGATTGCACTCATTTCACACACTAGTAAATTATTGCTTAAAATTCTCCAAGCCAGCCTTCAGCAATACGTGAACCATGAACTCGCTGATGTTCAAGTTGGTTTTAGAAAAGGCAGAGGAACCAGAGATCAAATTGCCAACATCCGCTGGATCATGGAAAAAGCAAGAGAGTTCCAGAAAAACATCTATTTCTGCTTTATTGACTGCGCCAAAGCCTTTGACTGTGTGGATCACAATNTGTGGATATTTTTATTTCTATTCTTAATACAGGGCAGAATATTAGAAATTGCTGGTCTGCAAAACAGCTTTAGTTGATTTTGTTTCTTTCTAATTGTTACGATTTTCCATTATATTTTCCATTATAACTTAGAGTGAAATATGCAGGTCAGGAATAACAGTTAGAACTGGACATGGAACAACAGACTGGTTACAAATAGGAAAAGGAGTATCTCAAGGCTGTATATTGTCACCCTGCTTATTTAACTTATATGCAGAGTACATCATGAGAAACACTGGACTGGAAGAAACACAAGCTGGAATCAAGATTGCCAGGAGAAATATCAATAACATCAGATATGCATATGACACTACCCTTATGGCAGAAAGTGAAGAGGAACTAAAAAGCCTTTTGATGAAAGTGAAAGAGGAGAGTGAAAAAGTTGGCTTAAAGCTCAACATTCAGAAAACAAAGATCATGGCATCCAGTGGAAACAGTGTCAGACTTTATTTTTGGGGGCTCCAAAATTACTGCAGATGGTGACTGCAGCCATGAAATTAAAAGACGCTTACTCCTTGGAAGAAAAGTTAGGACCAATCTGGATAGCATATTCAAAAGCAGAGACATTACTTTGCCGACTAAGGTCCGTCTAGTCAAGGCTATGGTTTTTCCAGTAATCATGTATGGATGTGACAGTTGGACTGTAAAGAAGGCTGAGCACCAAAGAACTGATGCTTTTGAACTGTGGTGTTGAAGAAGACTCTTGAGAGTCCCTTGGACTGCAAGGAGATTCAACCAGTCCATTGTGAAGGAGATCAGCCCTGGGATTTCTTTGGAAGGAATGATGCTAAAGCTGAAACTCCAGTACTTTGGCCACCTCATGTGAAGAGTTGACTCATTGGAAAAGACTCTGATGCTGGGAGGGATTGGGGGCAGGAGGAGAAGGGGATGACAGAGGATGAGATGCTTGGATGACATCACTGACTTGATGCATGTGAATCTGAGTGAACTCCGGGAGTTGGTGATGGACAGGGGGTGCCTGGTGTGCTGCGATTCATGGGGTCACAGAGTCAGACACAACTGAGCGACTGAACTGAACTGAACTGAACTAACTCTCTTTTGGTTCTTGCAACTTCATCTATAAAATAAAATAGGTAATCTCAATCACCACTAACACATCTTTCAGGCTTTAAATTCTCTGAAATAAGAAAACTAAATGGTTATTTACTTTTTATTTAGTGAAGTACTAAAGGTTTGTTGCAATAGAACACCTACCTGTTAGTTCTTGAGAGGAAAAAAAATTGTTATTCCTACTTCAGTTCAGTTCAGTTTAATCACTCAGTCATGTCCGAATATTTGCAACCCCATGGACTGAAGCACGCCAGGCTTCCCTGTCCATCACCAACTCCTGGAGCTTACTCAAACTCATGTGCATCAATTTGGTGATGTCATCCAACCATCTCATCCTTTGTCATCCCCTTCTCCTCTTGCTTTCAATCTTCCCCAAATCTGGGTCTTTTCAAATGAGTCAGTTCTTCGCATGAGATGGCCAAAGAATTGGAGTTTCATCTTCAACATCAGTCCTTCCAATGAATATTCAGGACTGATTTCCTTTAGGATTGACTCGTTGGATCTCTTTGCAGTTCAAGGGACTCTCAAGAGTATTCTTTAGCATCACAGCTCAAAAGCATCTGTTCTTCTTACTTAGACACACATTAAAAATATATTCAAAACCTAGATGACTTCTTTTGGTTTTCTTCTCACTTTTTCTGGTCTGCTAATAAATTTAAGGTTGCATTAATGAATGGATGGAGAAAGAAAGAAATGATAGCAATTTGACACAACTCCTTAGAGTAAACAAGCTCAGTGCCTTAGTTGCCATAAAAGTTAAAGAGGATGTCAAGTTACTTTGAGGTTCAACTCTCAAAGGATATTCTTGAGTCTGCCAAAAAAGCGAAAGCTATGCATGATAATGAGAATCTCTGAGGGAATAAAACCATGATGATGGTATAAGATGCATGGCTCAATTATGTGCAGAATAATGATAAGCCTTACATCCTGTATACTTTCCTAATTGGAAAACAGTGCAATCCTGTGTACTACAAATGGTGTAGAACACTCATTAAAGCAGAGAGAAAAACAGAGGTATCTTGTCTCGGTTATAACTCAAACACCAAGAATTTAGAAGAAAAGTCATGCCTGATATAAATAGCTTTACATATTTTTATCATAAAGATTTCTCTCATCCGGACAAGCCATCAGACCTTAGCCGAGTTTAATTAGTGCAATGCATCATGGTAAATTTTTTAAAAAGGAGTAAAACAAAGGGAGGAAAAAGTAGAAGTCTCTAGAAATTCTATCATATAAGACTATCTGTAAGGCACTGTATTGAAATGCAGAAGGAATAGGAACCTTACCTTTCCATAGTACCCTAGAAGCCTAACAATATGTGAAAGTGCTGAGAAAGGGGTTACCAAGTTTTCTTTCAAATGTGTTTCCCTGTCTCATATCATTTTCTGTTACCAAATCTTATATCTCTGACCTGAATTTGATCAGGTGGCTGTCATGCAATTTTCCTAAAATAGGATAAGCATTGCCTCAAATACTCCCACTGCTCCCTAGTATAAGCTAGATTGGTTTTGTGGGTTTATTATTTTTAAAAGTCTGAAAATTATTTAAGACTCAAAAAATTACTTGGCACTATGAAAGTCATATACATAGACCATGAATATCCCAGGGAGGTCCTACACTCACCATAATATATAAATCTTTTTCACGATTTAAGAAGTAGGTTTACATCAAAGCCTTAACCAATAATTTACTGTTTTGTAGTTGGGTGAGATTTCATACACTACCAAGCAACTTCAGAATTGATTTCACTTTTCTGACACAGCAGAGCAGAAAGTGGCTGACAATTACCACTATGATAACTCTCTCACTGAGAAGTAATCATTACCCTTCTTACTTAAACACTCTACCAGTTTACTCCCTATCCCGCCCTTCTGTTTATCTGTCCCTTCTCAACCTGTTCTGCTTTAGAACCAAAGCATCAGGAATAACTGGACTTTAGCTATACAATTGATTTCCTTTAGCCATGGGACTATGATCTACCTTGGTTCTGACTCCTAGAAAACTCAGTGTCAAACTTGTGAGCCTCTTCTAACAAAGCTTTATGACCATTTTGTTCCCTCCTGCAATAACTTTATGTGTAAACCCATCGTTTTGTCCATGTTATTATTTTCTTTCACCCTCTTAAACTATTTATATTATAATTTTACATATCTGTAGGCTCCTAAGTCTCTTCTGAGCCAGAGGCTCATGTATCATATAGGTTGCATTCAGCTGCAGGCTACAAAAAACTTCCTAATCTCTTATTCAAATTAGGGTATATATTTTTCATATAAAATAAGTCTAGAAGTAAACAGTACTGGTCTAGAATTTTGGGTCAATTTTTGGCTTCTTCAGGAACTCAGGGTCTGTTTAGTTTGGCTTCTGTCCCTCACACATGCAGAATGACTGGTGTTCCACCAGGAGGCAAAAAGCAGAAGGACAGAGGCACATGTTGGCTGGTTATAGCTTTTTTTTTTTTTAATTAACAATAATAGTTCATACATAATGCTTCTTTTTTATCTTATTTGTTAGAATTGACTTGCATGAGGACCACGAGTTGCAAGACATTCTAGGAATGCAAGTTTTTGTTTTCCCTCAGACAACTTGGACCTCTGAAAGAATTATTTTTGTTAGCTGTAGAAGATAGGGAGAATAGATATTGGGTAGGCAACTAAAAGTGTCTGCTATCATGAGTATATCAAACAAGAAATTTTAAAATATGTATGTGCAGATATACAGGTAGATTCACACACATGTCTATATATTATGCAGCTGTTTAATTTATCACTTTTCTTCCTTTCCCCCTCCTAATAGACCCGTATCTAAGATCATAAAAGTACTTCTCTCTCCAGGAAGAATCTAACAACTTTTGAGTATCTGTATGTAGTACCCAGTTTGCATTTATGAGAGAATAAACTAAACAAAACAAGGAGTCTGTTGCATTTTAATCAAACCAACATTTATTTCACATTATTATATATAAGTCCTGTGCTAGTGATGAGAGGGAATTAAGACTTCATTCAGTTCAAGCTCTTCAGGGGCTCAAAATCTAAAGATGGGATCATATTCAAAGTATTTGTTCCACTTGTGATCTTTATAGAATTCTAAATTCTAAAACAGCAATTTCTAAATGTATTTTTATCTGGTATCTTAAGGAATGTTTAAAAACAAACAAACAAACAACTTTCAGTCATATAGGCTGCTATAGCACCCAGAGGACTTCAAATAACTATTCTAAAAATGTTATAAATATTGACATTACATCATTCCAAACATGAGTCAGTCAACATCACTTTGAATACATATGTAGAAAATACAGGTGCTCTAAACGCATGAATGGGGAAGAGTATCTTGTTAGTATTTCTGGTTACTGCAATACACATTAAAGTTTGTTAGTTCCCTACCATCTTTATAATAGAACTATGTTTACTTTCCCTCTACTGCATTCCATCAACCATTTATTTTGATGATTTTGTATTAAGTAATTTTCATTGCTATCTCAAATTCTTTTTCTAATGATGCAAGGAAGAGCAAGATTAGAAAGAGAATGAACAAAAGAAAGACAGAAAAGAGGTGCTGGAGCATGAAAGAGGAATTTGTTACTTGTCTCTTCCACATCCACAAAAAGAAGTGCTCATCTCTAGTGATACTCTGATTCTAGCTTTTATGTGCGGAGAACCTCTCCTTTTGAATCAAGTAATAGTGACTTTTTTATACTAGTATACTGTTAAAAGAGAATACCGAATTTCCACATTTGCTTTGGCAGGCAAATGCTTCAAGCACGACCATACATATGACTCCCATATATGCTAAAACATGACTAATTCTGACTTCTACATAACATATGAAAACACTATTAACACCCTATACCTAGAAACAGAAAGGACAGAATAGAAATCAGAAAGTGTATATAATCATCATGGTTTCATATGTAACTGGTAAAATAAACAAGACATGTTTTCTGGATTTTATTTCATAATTCTTATCCATTGATACGGGGAAGGCAATGGCACCCCACCCCAGTACTCTTGCCTGGAAAATCCAATGGACGGAGTAGCCTGGTGGGCTGCAGTCCATGGGGTCGCTAACAGTCGGACAGACTGAGCGACTTCACTTTCACTTTTCTCTTTCATGCATTGGAGAAGGAAATGGCAACCCACTCCAGTATTCTTGCCTGGAGAGTCCCAGGGATGGGGGAGCCTGGTGGGCTGCCGTCTATGGGGTCACACAGAGTCGGACATGACTGAAGTGACTTAGCAGCAGCATCCATTGATAAAATTCTTTACATTTACCTTAATTTCTATTTTATGAAGGAGTCCATTATTTCAAATTGAGCACTATCTCCTCAATTTTTATCAACAAGTGTGGGGTTAATATGAATGAAAACTATATTCACCTATATGAATTTATATTCATATAAACTTGTTCCACTAGGAGCAAGGAGATGATCCATCAAAACAAACATTTAAAAGAATAAACTTGAGTCAACAATTTCAAGACTAATCAAGTACTAGAATATTTCAATCAACAGATATGAGTGGTAATTGCCTTTCAGAGAGAAAATACATTCAATATTTAATATTATATCCTTCATTTAACTCCAAAATTCTCTTTCAATGTAAAGTTTAAAACAGTTAACTTGAGCACAACAAATATTTTACCTCCTCATCTGGCGCTTAGAATATTCAATTTTTGTTCTTTGGGGGAAAAAAAATGATGGTGTACTAACAAGACCCTCCATTACCTGCCTGTTTTAATTCACTGCTTTGGCTTCCTAATCACATTGTTTCTACACTTAGCAAGTGACTTTACTGTTATAACTGTGGTATTAGCAATAACATTCAATTAACACTCACACTGTGAGCTAAAATTATACCTCACTAACACCTAACTTCTACCTTCTGCTCTCCTGCTAAATGGTCGCTAATGTAACAGTTAATCTCCCTTTTGCACTTAATAATATTCCCAAATTGAAAGAAAATTAACATCTGTTAAAAGAAGCATGGAATATTTTGAGGAATAATATAGTATGTAAAGCAAATTAACCCAACTAAAAGTTTCTAGTGATCATCAATATCAGTATAGGATCATATTAGGCAAGTTAGTGGACAATGAGAGAAGCATACATTAAGTTTTCCTGCTCTCAAGAAACTCACTAACAGAGATCAAAGACACATATAGAAACACTCAGGGAAGGAATCATAAGAAATAGAATTTGCATAACTATTGTTTATATTTTCCTCTGGAAATATTGTATTTTTACATTTAACCACTAGATGAATTATCCATCTTAAGTAGTGCTCTAGGGTTTTGTATAAGTGAAACCCTATAACATCTTCTGTTTTCTGTCTGACCCTTTTTACTAAGCAAGATGATTTTGAGATTCATCTGTGTTGTTTATATACCAGTAATTGCTTTTTTCCTGGGTCACATTTAACTGTATTAATACATTCTTAATACAGTGACTGAATGAACATTCAGGTTGTTCCCAGCTTTGGATTTTGAGAATAAAGATGTCATAAATATTCATGCACAAGTATTTCTTTGAAACCTGTTTTTGCTTCTCTTGTTTAAACAAGTAGAAGATAATTAGTGGCTCTATTATAAGTACATATAACAAAATTTCCAAAGTGTTTTTGAAAGTCTTTTACTACTTTATAACTTCCCCAGTATAAAATGTAGTTCCAAATGCCCCACATCCTATCAGCTTTTGACAGCATTAGCCTTTTAATTTGAGCCATTCTGATGAATGTGCTGTGATAACTAATTTACATTTTTCTGATGAAAAATTATTCTTAATATATTTATATGTTTATTCAACAAGTATATCTTTCTTTTTGAAAGATTTGTTTAAATCTTTTACCCATTTATTTATTGCAATATGTTTTCTTACTATCAAATTGCAAGCATTCTTTTTGTATTCAGATATCAGATTCTTTGTCAGATATAACTGCTGTAAATATTTGTCTTTGTTTGTTGCTTGTCTTTTCATCTTAGGATTAAATATTTTAAAGAGTAGATGTTCTTATTTTTTATAATGTTTAATTTTATTTTATGATTTGTGTTTTTTATGTTTTATAGAAGAAATCTTGCTTCCCTAAAGATTATAAAGATGTCACATATTTTCTTTAGAGATTTTGTAGATCTAGATGTTATGTTTAAGTTTATGATTCATTTTGAGTTAATTTTATATGTGTTATCAAGTAATGACTATAGTTTCCCTGGAGTATCTGATGAAAAAACTTTTTCTTAAAATTAGATTGTTTTAGTAACTATGTTAAATATGCATAGACAATTTTAGCCCTATTCAGTTCTATTCCTAAGTAAGACTGTAGTGCAGCAGCAATTCATTTTCTGCTTGTATTTACTGAACAAACTAATCTATAACCAATTTCCACTTTCTTCCTCCTCCATCAGCTGGTTATGAGTAGTTCCCCTCGTGGCCATAGAATGAGTTGAGAAAGAGGTACGGAAGAATAGTGGTGGATAACATAGGGTTTGGAATATTCATGCAGCTCATTATTCTAATGCCTTTTGATCCCACATGTATCTCATCTCAGTCAAACCTCATAATTTTGTGGATCTGTCACACCCAGATCAAAAGTTTTGGGTGATGGTGGTTTGATTTTTTTTAACTATTTTAAATTTTTTATTTATTTTTAATAGAAAGATAATTTCTTTACAGTGTTTTGTTGGTTTCTGCCATATATCAACATGAATGTTGATCACCATGATATTTACTGCTTAGAGTCTTTTTCAGTAGGGGTCTCTTTTAAATGGTGTATATCTCTGCTGCAGACAGCACATCTTCATACTTGATCCCCACAGGTCTATCTTATGATTTGATGTTTGTCCTAAACCCACATGGTGCTTTTCCCCACTACAGATATCTCTAGAACTGTAGTTCTCAAGCAGGGAAGATTCTGCCTTCCAGCAGATATTGGGCCATGTCTGAAGACATGTTTGATTGTCATGACTGCGGTGGGAAGGAATAGGAGCTTTATTCTCAAATTCTGAAGTGAGGCATAGGCTACTTCCAGAATTTGATGAGGACTTCCAAGTGTTTTGCTTCCCTCTGAGGTGTGGAAATATGAGTTGAAATAATTTTGCCCTATTGAGGGGAGGTTTTTCTGGAATGTCCCTGGCCTCTAGACCACTAAAAACTTCAGGCCCTTGAAACAATATAGGGTTCTCTCACTTCTGAAGCATACACACAACTTACCAAAATCTCTAATATACTTGCCATGTCTTGCTCCTCTTGTTTCATTAATTCAATGTCATCAAAATAGTAGACCAGCTTTGTCTTCTAAGAAAAGTCCAGATGGTCCAGGCTGCTTCTGAGTTAAGGCATAAGACTTGACATAAACTTGGGGCACAAGCTAAATACATTTTCTTGTTTGTTCCACATAAATATAAACTGTTTTTTATTATTTCTCTTGAAAAGGATGAATAAAACATTTTTACTTGATCATGACTGCATGCCTGAGTTAATCTTCTCTCACAAAGGTACGATATTTGGCACAGTAGCTACAACCAGGGAAACTATTTGGTTGAGTTTGTGATAGCCTGCTCTCAGCTTATCATTTGCCAAGATCCATTATTCTTCTGTAGATGCTAGATTATGAATTGAATGAGAATATTATGAGGACCAACCCTTTGCATCCTTTAGATAATTTAGGATGGAACTAATCTCTGCTGTGTCCCTTGGAAATTCATATTGATTTGTACTATCTTGGCCAGGAGAAGGGGTTGTTTCAGCTGCCTGCTCTTGGCTCATCACACTATAACAGCTCTTAAAAGCTAATGGGCCATTGCAGTTCTGCCAACTGCCAAGTATATGCACTGAATTACATATTTGAAGACCAGGAGATTACTTCCACATGAGTTCACAGACCCCAGTACAATCACTGAGAGCCAGGCCAGAGTCAGGACTCTTTTTATTATCTATACTCCATCCAAGTTCGCTATAATAGAGGTAAAAGAAGATCATACTGATGCCCCAAATCCAGCTATTAATGTCAACTTATATGCTGTATACATCAGTCCTTGACTTCTATTATAAAGTTATCTGCATGCACTGTCATAGGTACTTTTGAAAAGGCCTTGGGGAATTATTACTATATATTCTTTGTGGTATCCTAGAGTCCTTTCTCAAGGGAATTCTGCCTCTTCTTTGGATAGTGGTCTCTGAGTCACAGAATCATATTAGGTCAAGAAACTGAAGTCTTATGTATTTCTATTGGACTGGCTGTCTTCAGAATTCTGAGCACCCAATATTCTTATTGGCTGCCCATCTATTCTGCTCTTAAGAGCATTGTGTCCTATTAATTACATTTGTATCCACAGCCTTCTGAAAATTAGTATACCTTCACTCAATGCCATTTTGTCACCGTTTACAGTAATTATGATGACATTGCTTCTGATAATTCAGCAACTCAATATGGTGTCTATTATAATTTACAAATCCTATTAATCCCATTGCTGTTAGAAAGCCCAGTTCTGTAACAGTATTTCTTATGGTCAGTTCTGACCTGAACAGTGCTCATTCTCCCGTCACATTGGTAAAGGAAGGATCCTTTGGTTCTTCACTGATATAAGAAGCCAATGATGACTTCTCCAACCTTAACAGTATATTTACTCTAGCCTACCCATACTCTGAGACTTTTGATCTCTTCATCTTTGCCTATCACACAATACTACTTTTTTGGAATATTCATGCAGCTCATTATTCTAATGCCTTTTGATCCCACATGTATCTCATCTCAGTCAAACCTCATAATTTTGTGGATCTGTCACACCCAGATCAAAAGTTTTGGGTGATGGTGGTTTGATTTTTTTTAAACTATTTTAAATTTTTTATTTATTTTTAATTGAAAGATAATTTCTTTACAGTGTTTTGTTGGTTTCTGCCATATATCAACATGAATGTTGATCACCATGATATTTACTGCTTAGAGTCTTTTTCAGTAGGGGTCTCTTTTAAATGGTGTATATCTCTGCTGCAGACAGCACATCTTCATACTTGATCCCCACAGGTCTATCTTATGATTTGATGTTTGTCCTAAACCCACATGGTGCTTTTCCCCACTACAGATATCTCTAGAACTGTAGTTCTCAAGCAGGGAAGATTCTGCCTTCCAGCAGATATTGGGCCATGTCTGAAGACATGTTTGATTGTCATGACTGCGGTGGGAAGGAATAGGAGCTTTATTCTCAAATTCTGAAGTGAGGCATAGGCTACTTCCAGAATTTGATGAGGACTTCCAAGTGTTTTGCTTCCCTCTGAGGTGTGGAAATATGAGTTGAAATAATTTTGCCCTATTGAGGGGAGGTTTTTCTGGAATGTCCCTGGCCTCTAGACCACTAAAAACTTCAGGCCCTTGAAACAATATAGGGTTCTCTCACTTCTGAAGCATACACACAACTTACCAAAATCTCTAATATACTTGCCATGTCTTGCTCCTCTTGTTTCATTAATTCAATGTCATCAAAATAGTAGACCAGCTTTGTCTTCTAAGAAAAGTCCAGATGGTCCAGGCTGCTTCTGAGTTAAGGCATAAGACTTGACATAAACTTGGGGCACAAGCTAAATACATTTTCTTGTTTGTTCCACATAAATATAAACTGTTTTTTATTATTTCTCTTGAAAAGGATGAATAAAACATTTTTACTTGATCATGACTGCATGCCTGAGTTAATCTTCTCTCACAAAGGTACGATATTTGGCACAGTAGCTACAACCAGGGAAACTATTTGGTTGAGTTTGTGATAGCCTGCTCTCAGCTTATCATTTGCCAAGATCCATTATTCTTCTGTAGATGCTAGATTATGAATTGAATGAGAATATTATGAGGACCAACCCTTTGCATCCTTTAGATAATTTAGGATGGAACTAATCTCTGCTGTGTCCCTTGGAAATTCATATTGATTTGTACTATCTTGGCCAGGAGAAGGGGTTGTTTCAGCTGCCTGCTCTTGGCTCATCACACTATAACAGCTCTTAAAAGCTAATGGGCCATTGCAGTTCTGCCAACTGCCAAGTATATGCACTGAATTACATATTTGAAGACCAGGAGATTACTTCCACATGAGTTCACAGACCCCAGTACAATCACTGAGAGCCAGGCCAGAGTCAGGACTCTTTTTATTATCTATACTCCATCCAAGTTCGCTATAATAGAGGTAAAAGAAGATCATACTGATGCCCCAAATCCAGCTATTAATGTCAACTTATATGCTGTATACATCAGTCCTTGACTTCTATTATAAAGTTATCTGCATGCACTGTCATAGGTACTTTTGAAAAGGCCTTGG
Source organism: Oreotragus oreotragus (assembly GCA_006410675.1). Taxonomy (NCBI): domain Eukaryota; kingdom Metazoa; phylum Chordata; class Mammalia; order Artiodactyla; family Bovidae; genus Oreotragus; species Oreotragus oreotragus. The sequence goes on from SJYX01023143.1 coordinate 227,217, forward strand.
GGAATTATTACTATATATTCTTTGTGGTATCCTAGAGTCCTTTCTCAAGGGAATTCTGCCTCTTCTTTGGATAGTGGTCTCTGAGTCACAGAATCATATTAGGTCAAGAAACTGAAGTCTTATGTATTTCTATTGGACTGGCTGTCTTCAGAATTCTGAGCACCCAATATTCTTATTGGCTGCCCATCTATTCTGCTCTTAAGAGCATTGTGTCCTATTAATTACATTTGTATCCACAGCCTTCTGAAAATTAGTATACCTTCACTCAATGCCATTTTGTCACCGTTTACAGTAATTATGATGACATTGCTTCTGATAATTCAGCAACTCAATATGGTGTCTATTATAATTTACAAATCCTATTAATCCCATTGCTGTTAGAAAGCCCAGTTCTGTAACAGTATTTCTTATGGTCAGTTCTGACCTGAACAGTGCTCATTCTCCCGTCACATTGGTAAAGGAAGGATCCTTTGGTTCTTCACTGATATAAGAAGCCAATGATGACTTCTCCAACCTTAACAGTATATTTACTCTAGCCTACCCATACTCTGAGACTTTTGATCTCTTCATCTTTGCCTATCACACAATACTACTTCACTTAATTTGGGCCATCTCTTTTACCAAGTTTTCAAAAGATATCTTAGTAACATATTAGCACCATTTCCTAAGGTCCTATGGAAATAAAGTTATTAACTTTTATATCATGAAAGGATGTTCTCATTTTAACACTCTCTTCCCTATTCAACCTTAAGTTTCACCTCCCCTAAGCTAGAATCTTCCCAATCCAGATTCAGTCCTACTTTCCTGCTTCTCATCATATGTGTTTGCTAAGATATTTAGCAAATTTAGTATGTTTTCCATTTATTCCCTTGACAGATCAGCACTTATCCAGCCATGTTACATTTTAACTTGACCCCAGTTATTTGTATGATGCCTGGGAGATGAGGTGAGGGGTAGAGAAGGGCTATAACACAGGAGCAGAGAATAGAAAGCTGAGGAGACATCTGTACTGTCTTCAAACAAGGGCAAATACTAACCTTTAATATAGGTTAATAATTTTGACTGACCTACAGAGTTTAGAGGTAACTGGAATTATAAGATTTTTTAGTTCATCTATCAAAGTATGATGAGATGGTTGGATGGCATCACTGACTCAATAGACATGAGTTTGAGTAAACTCTGGGAATTAGTGATGGACAGGGAGGCCTGGCGTGCTGCAGTCCATGGGGTAGCAAAGAGTTGGACATGACTGAGCAACTGAACTGAATTGATCTAAATATATTCGTCCCAAGACTCAGGATTTATTAGGAACCTGGCCTTGGCATAACAGAATTGATACAGCTTAGAATTAGAATTTCATAGGATTTCTACTTTCCTTATATATTTAAGTCCCGGACCTGGTCCTCAGATTGTTCTGTCTTCTTGCTAGAGAAACTGAAAAACTCTGTACATCCTGGTAAGGAGAATCTGTGAGTTTTAATATCACCTTAAATTGATAAGTAGTTGCCCTCAGATTTTTACTGTCTTTTCTCTAACACAATGATAAGTTTCCAGTGACTGTCAATGATTCTACAGTCCTTAAAGTTTCTTTTTTTCCAAAACTTCTCAAAAGTATGATACATTGCACTTTTCAGTACATTCCTTTCTAAGAATGTGCCATTTCAGTTCTTCTTGGAGGAAATGTATCGTTTCAGTGGTACCAACATAGCATGTCACAGGCTAGTAGTACTCCACTTTCTGTCCACATAAGGCCCTCATGCCCGTCACACTGATGAACCAGCTAAGACCAATCCTGGTATCAAGTCTCCTCGACTTGGTTCCTGAGTGCTTTCAAAGAAATAGGTAGTGAGAAATTCAGGATTGTATAGAAAGAGAATCTTCAATGAAATGAAAATGCAACAGTGGCCTCAGTCCACCCCACCATGGAACTTGGGAGCCTGGATGGTGTGCCAGAGTTATTCAGAATTGAAGCATCTGGCAGATCTTTTTACCTTTACAGTGACTAATTATTAGACATGTACTGTCAACAGAGCCAGGGATCTAACTGTGGGTGAGGCAACTCCATTTAGTCAAAGAAAAGCCCCAAAGAAGGACTTAGCTGCAAGCAATCCATAGACAACAGATTCCTAATACTTGGGGAAATAAGTTCCTGGGTCCTCAAGGGGGCCCTGAGTGGCATACATCTTCCATGTACACTTTCTCCCTACTATGGTGGAGATGCCTTGAAGGAGATTGGCTTCATAGAATCAAAATCTATTCTAAAGTCTTTTGCTTACCCTTAATTTCAAATCCTATTTTAGCTTGCTATGCTGAATTTTCTGGGACAAAGACCCCTAGCTGCTTATGTTAGCAACTATTTCCTTTCTCAAAGAATTCTCATTTTCTTTGGTCTGGACGTCTTATTATTTGGAATAAAGACTACATTTTCCAACTTTTCTTGCTGTGATGTGGGCAAGAAATCAAATACTTGAAAACTGAAGGCAAGTAGAAGTTTCATTAGGCAGAAAGTATTCTTTTCTTCCATCTTGCTGAATATAATACCTAGAATTTCATTGTGGATCATGCATTAAAGGCTGTTCCCTAAATACAGAAGATAGAAAGTGACAAGTAGTTTGGGTCCCAGAGACCTTATAGTTGTCATAGGTGCTTTGTTGCTCAGTTATGTCCAATTCTTTGCAACTGTAGCCCTACCAGTCTCCTCTGTCCGTGGGGATTCTCCAGGCAAGAATATTGGAGTGGGTTGCCATGCCCTCCTCTAAGGGATCTTCCCAACCCAGGGATCAAACCCAGGTCTTCCACATTGCAGGCAGATTCTTTACCATTTGAGCTACCTTGGAAGCCCAAGCATACTGGAGTGGGTAGCCTATCCCTTCTCCAGGAGAACTTTCCAAACCAGGAATCAAAGCAGGGCTTCCTGCACTGCAGGCAGATTCTTTACCAGCTGTGCTACCAGGGAAGCCCAGTTGTCATATATCTATATATATATAGGAGAAAGAAGTGAATGATGATACTATTTAAGCAATTATATTCTGGGTCTCTATAATCTAGAATTTCATTGTGGATCATGCATTAAAGGCTGTTCCCTAAATACAGAAGATAGAAAGTGACAAGTAGTTTGGGTCCCAGAGACCTTATAGTTGTCATAGGTGCTTTGTTGCTCAGTTATGTCCAATTCTTTGCAACTGTAGCCCTACCAGTCTCCTCTGTCCGTGGGGATTCTCCAGGCAAGAATATTGGAGTGGGTTGCCATGCCCTCCTCTAAGGGATCTTCCCAACCCAGGGATCAAACCCAGGTCTTCCACATTGCAGGCAGATTCTTTACCATTTGAGCTACCTTGGAAGCCCAAGCATACTGGAGTGGGTAGCCTATCCCTTCTCCAGGAGAACTTTCCAAACCAGGAATCAAAGCAGGGCTTCCTGCACTGCAGGCAGATTCTTTACCAGCTGTGCTACCAGGGAAGCCCAGTTGTCATATATCTATATATATATAGGAGAAAGAAGTGAATGATGATACTATTTAAGCAATTATATTCTGGGTCTCTATAACTCAGCTAATCCTATTTCTAAATATTGCAGTCACCTGTGGTTGTATTCAGGAGTTATTTAATGATGAGGCATAATATTTCTGAAAAATATTGCATACCATGGACTACCTGGGCAGAAGCAGGAGAATGAATCACAGGAAAAGAAAACACTGATGGGAATTTAAATATCCAAATGGAACAGATAGTATTTATACTCCAGAAATCTGAAAAGATCTAGTATCTGGTTGAAAAGGGGGATAAAATCACATGAAAGCAAAGTTAGAAATTCAGGTTCATCCATAAACATATCATCTCTGAACAGGTTATACATTGTCTTTCTTTCTAGAAACAGATTATACTCTTCTTGTTCTACATGTTAACTCCCTTTAGAAATTTCAAATAAATCCACTTTGCTTTTTTGGGGAAAAAGAAACACGGATGGATAAAGTAGTCTTTCTATGCATGACCATGGTGCTGGGAAAGCTTGGCATTTAGAGGTGACCTTGAAACTTAAGGCAGTACCAAGAAGCTAAGTAAGCAGAGGCCCAACAATCTAGAGCATTATGAAGAGCAGCTGAGATATGAATGGATTTAGAAGCAGATTTTCTCCAAATTCATGTTGCACATCAGAACCATCTGGGCTGGGGGAGGAGTTTTAAAAATACTAATGTCTAGGCCCTATGGTAGACCAATTAAATGAAAATCTGGTCTAGAATTTTTATTTTCTTTCTAAATTCCTAAGGGAATGCTAATATTCAGCATTAGAGAAAGCTAACACTTAAAGGGTACTATGGAGGTGTCAGGGGGTAATTCTTTGAATTGTATGTCCCATACAAAATGACCACATTTTTGGAAAATATATCCTTTAAAAAAGTGGTTATTTTAATATCATATTAAATGTAAAGTTTGCAATAATTCTAACAACTAACGAATAAAATTTGAAAGAAGACCTAAATAGACATTCTCCAAGAAGACATACAAATGATCAATAGGCACATGGTAAGATGTTCAATATAACTCAATTTTTAGAGAAATGCAAAGCAAAACTACACTGAGGTATCACCTCACGTTGGTCAGAATGGCCATCATCAAAAAAATTTAAAAATAATAAATACTCCAGAGGGGGTGGACAAAAACAAACCATCCTACACTGTTGGTAGGAACGTTGGTACAGCCATTATGGAGAATAGTATGGAGATTGCTTAAAAAACTAAAAATGTAACTACCATCTGATTCAGTAAACCCACTCATGGGTATATATTTAGAAAAAAACTTTATATTCAAAAGATACATGCACCCCAATGCTCATAATAGTACTATTTACAATAGCCAAGACATGGAAGCAATCTAAATGACCAGTGAAAGATGAATGGATCAAGATATAGTGTGGGTGTATGTGTGTGCATGTGTAGAATATTACTCAGCCATAAAAAAATATGAACTAATGCTATTTGCAACAACATGGATGGACCCACATTCATATTAAAGGAAGCAAGCCAGACAAGGAAAGACAAATATATGATATCACTTACATGTGAAATCTAAAAATATGATACAAAATAATTTACTTACAAAACAGAAACAGACTCATAGACATAGAAGACAGATGCTCAAAATCCTTCAAGAGAGGTTTCAACAGTACGTGAACTGAGAACTTTCAGATGTACAAGCTGGATTTAGAAAAGGCAGAGGAACCAGAGGTCAAATTGCAAACATCCATTGGATCATAGGAGAAGCAAGAGAATTTGAGGAAAAACATCTACTTCTGCTTCACTGACTGCACTAAAGCCTTTGACCTTGTAGATCACAATAAACTGTGGAAAAGTCCTAGAGACAGGAAAGCAGACCACCTGACCTGCCTCCTAAGAAACCTGTATGCAAGTCAAGAAGCAACAATTAGAACCAGACATAGACCAAGAGACTGGCTGAAAATCAGGAAAGGAGTAGGTCAAGGCTATATATTTTCACCCTGCTTATTTAAGTTATATGCAGAGTATATCAGGCAAAATGCCTGAATGAAGCTCAAGTTAGAATCAAGACTGCTGGGGGAATTATAAATAAACTCAAATATGCAGATGACATCACCTTAATGGCAGACAGCAAAGAGAAATTAAGAACCTCTTAATGAAGATGAGAGAGAAGAGTAAAAAACTGGCTTAAAACTCAACATTCAAAAAACTAAGATCACAGCATCTGGCCCCATCACTTCATGGCACATAGATGGGAAAATAATGGAAACAGTGACAGACTTTATTTTGGGGGCTCCAAAATCACTGTAAATGGTGACTGCCACCATGAAATGAAAAGATGCTTCCTCCTTGGAAGAAATCTATGACCAATCTAGACAGCTTATTAAAAAGCAGAGACATTACTTTGCCAACAAAGGTCCATACAGTCAAAGCTATGGTTTTTCCAGTAGTCACGTATGGATATGAGAGTTNGGTGACTGCCACCATGAAATGAAAAGATGCTTCCTCCTTGGAAGAAATCTATGACCAATCTAGACAGCTTATTAAAAAGCAGAGACATTACTTTGCCAACAAAGGTCCATACAGTCAAAGCTATGGTTTTTCCAGTAGTCACGTATGGATATGAGAGTTGGACCATAGAAAAGGCTGAGCACCGAAGAACTGATGTTTTTGAACTGTGGTGTTGGAGAAGACTCTTGGGAGTCCCTTGGACTGCAAGGAGATTCAACCATTCCATCCTAAAGGAAATCATTCCTGACTATTCATTGGAAGACTGATGCTGAAGCTGAAGCTCCAATATGTTGGCCATCTGACGCGAAGAGCTGACTCATTTTAAAAGACCCTGATGATGGGAAATATAGAAGGCAGGAGGAGAAGGGGACAACAGAGGCTGAGATGATTGGATGGCATCACCAATTCAATGGACATGAGTTTGAGTAAACTTTGGGAAGAGGTGGAGGACAGGGAAGCCTGGTGTGCGGCAGTCCATGGGGCTGCAGAGTCAGACACAACTGAGCAACTGAACAACAAGGGGTATAGCAAGGGGAGGAGGAGAGATAAATTAGGAGTTTGAGATTAACATATATACAGTATTATATATGAAATAGGTAAATAAGAATACACTGTATAGCACAGGGAATTAAAATTAATGTCTTAGAATAACATATAATGGAAAATTACTTGAAAAAAGAGTATATACTATATATATATAACTGAATCACTTCATTGTATACCTGAAACTAACACAACATTGCATATTAAATATACCTCAATTTTAAAAGTGATTATATATATAATATTATATATTATATATATAATATTTTTTCATCTAGATTTTTTATCTAAAAGAAACCTCTGTTTTTTCTTTCCTTTTAAAGAAGAAGAATAAAAATAATAGACATAAAATTAATCTATACCATAGAAGGAATTAAAAGTGTGATAATTTGAAATTCTCTCTGAATTTTGTTTTAGGCCTTAACCTTTAGCCACCAGTTATCCTCAGTACAGTTTGTGACAGAATATCTCATGTTATATACAAACGGCCTACTTATCCAGTTTGGAATGGGTTATGCTTTTATCCTCGCTTTCACTGGTCTCATTTTCAGTGTCTGGGTTGTGGACAAAGTCTCATTGTTTTTCTTCCATCAGCTCACATTTAAGACAATTACAGCACAGCTGGGCAAATATGCTCCCATGCAAGTATCTTTCCATTTCAAAGCTCCATTGTGAAGAAGCAACCCAGAGTCAACAGCAAAATTAATTACAATTGAAGAGAACAAGCTAATAATATTCAAGCACTATTTTCAAACTTTGACAAAATTAAGGCATTCTTGTTTAATTACTTATAATTGTTAGGGTTATTTGAATAATTTTCCATAGGACTCTAGACCTATAGCCTATAGGTTCATTATTTTAAGAAAAAACCTCCTCAGTCCTGTTGCTAGTTAAAACTCAAAGAGAATTGAATGTTAAAAAGCCATAATAGAAACGTGTGTGCGTGCTTGTGTGTTTAATCTGAGGATACAATCTTTTGGCTGACATTTCCCATTTCCATAAACAAGGAATGTTGCTGATCATCAAGACATCAGACACTGCAGCTGCCCCTGTTGGTGTTCCCTGAAGGGAATTCAGGATGGAGAATAAAAAGGACACTGGCCATAGATAGTTAAAATACATTACAAAGGAATAATTTAAATAAGGCCAGACTCATCAATGACCTCAGATGTGCAGATGATACTACTTTAGTGGCAGAAAGCTGAGCAGAGGTAATAGCCTCTTGATGAAGGTGAAAGAGGAGTGTGCAAAAGCTGGATTAAAACTCAACATTCAAAAAACTAAGATCATGGCATCCAGTCCCACCACTTCATGGCAAATAAATGAGGAAACAATGGAAACAGTGACAGATTTTATTTTATTGGGCTCCAAAATTGCTGTGGATGGTGATTGCAGCCATGAAATTAAAAGACTCCCTGGAAGAAAAACTATAACAAAGCTAGACAGCATATTAAGAAAAGGAAAGACATAACTTTGCCAACAAAGGTTTGCATAGTCAAAGCTATTGTTTTTCCAGTAGTCATGTGCTGATGTCAGAGCTGGACCATAAAAAAGGCTGAGCACCAAAGAATTGATGATTTCAAACTGTGGTGCTAAAGAAGACTCTTGAAAATCCCTTGGACAGCAAGGAAATCAAACAGGCAATCCTAAGGGAAATCATCTTTCAATATTCATTGGAAGGACTGAGGCTGAAGCTGACTCTCCAGTACTTTGGCCAGCTGATGTGAAGAGCCAACTCGCTGGAAAACACCCTGATGGTGGGAATGATTGAGGAAGGCAGGAGGAGAAGGAGGCAACAGAGGATGAGACGGTTGGATGGCATCACTGACTCAATGCACAAGAGTTTCAGCAAACTTCGGGAGATAGTGAAACAGGGAAGCATGATGTGCCATAGTTCACAGGGTCACGAAGAATCAGATATGACTTAGTGACTGAACAACAAACAAAGATTCTTGCATCTTCCATATACACAAAAGCATTGATGCTGGGAATGATTGAGGAAGGCAGGAGGAGAAGGAGGCAACAGAGGATGAGACGGTTGGATGGCATCACTGACTCAATGCACAAGAGTTTCAGCAAACTTCGGGAGATAGTGAAACAGGGAAGCATGATGTGCCATAGTTCACAGGGTCACGAAGAATCAGATATGACTTAGTGACTGAACAACAAACAAAGATTCTTGCATCTTCCATATACACAAAAGCAATAAAATTTTTAAATTTAGATGTCTGTTTTTTGTCACTTACAGTAACCTTTTGATGTTGGACTACATTTGGGGTTTTTCAGCAAAAACCCCTATATATCCTTGTCCCTTCCTTACCATTCTGGAACTGTTCCTCAGAGCTATGTGAGAGGCTTATAAAAACATAACTTTATAAAAAAAAAGGATATAACAAAGTAATAGTTTCATTAGAAAAACAGGAGGATTTTTATGAGTGGTATAACACCATGTCTATCCGTTTACCTTCAACTGTNTGGAACTGTTCCTCAGAGCTATGTGAGAGGCTTATAAAAACATAACTTTATAAAAAAAAAGGATATAACAAAGTAATAGTTTCATTAGAAAAACAGGAGGATTTTTATGAGTGGTATAACACCATGTCTATCCGTTTACCTTCAACTGTGCCCATAATCTGTACCTTTTGTTCTACTACTATGAATGCCCTATTCCTATACTCACTAAGGTCAACTTCTGTAACTGCGCCCAAGACAGCATCATCTGTCTCCCTTTCAATGCTTAAACAATTGTCCCTCTTTCCACTACAATGCCAAAAGATTTCTTATTCATTATCTATTAAACTGATTCAAATCAGTATTTCTCACTTCACTGATGCTTTTGTTAACAAAGTCAACAAAATCCTCTGCATTGCTATACTCAGAGTTTAAGTTTCAACTCTTATCTTAAATGACTTACCAGCAACATTTAACACAACTAGTCACTCTCCTCCTTAAACATATTTTTTCTTCTGGCTTCCAGCAAACCTACTTTTCTTTTAGGTCACAATCTTTCAGTCATTTTTGCTGGTGTCTCTTATCTCCTTGATCTCCAAATGTTTAAGGTTCTCAGGACTTAGTCCTTGTATCTCTTCTGTTTGCTTTCCACAATCATTCCTAGGTTAACTTAAGTCACTGTTATCATCTATGCTGATGACTCCCAAATTTGTATCTTCCATAGTGGGTATTTTGGAGAGTGGCATAAGATCAGAATAATAGGAAAGTGACAGATTAAACAGTTTATATGCCATAGTAGGAGTTTCAGATTTTACTCCTCAGTGAGATTGGAAATTGTTCACCGGCAAGCAGTTTTTACTATGGTACATATGAACAATGGAAAACTACCTAACAATACCTTGCTTAATTAATGTGATCTTTACATATCAGATTGAGTTTATGAAGCAATACTTGTTAAGCCCTAGCTCATCAAATAAACACATCTGATGAATAATTTCAGATGATGACAATAAAGGTGTTATCAGTTCAGTTCAGTTCATTTCAGTTGCTCAGTCATGTCTGACTCTTTGCGACCCCATGAATCGCAGCAAGCTAGGCCTCCCTGTCCATCACCAACTCCCAGAGTTCATTCAGACTCACGTCCATTGCATCAGTGATGCCATCCAAGCATCTCATTCTCTGTTGTCCCCTTCTCCTCCTGCCCCCGGTCCCTCCCAGCATCAGAGTCTTTTCCAATGAGTCAACTCTTCACCTGAGGTGGCCGAAGTGCTAGAGCTTCAGCTTCAGCATCATTCCCTCCAAAGAAATCCCAGGGCTGATCTCCTTCAGAATGGACTGGTTGGATCTCCTTGCAGTCCAAGGGACTCTCAAGAGTCTTCTCCAACACCACGGTTCAAAAGCATCAATTCTTCGGCACTCAGCTTTCTTCACAGTCCAACTCTCACATCCATACATGACCACTGGAAAAACCATAGCCTTGACTAGATGGACCTTTGTTGGCAAAGTAATGTCTCTGCTTTNAGGTGGCCAAAGTACTGGAGTTTCAGCTTTAGCATCATTCCTTCCAAAGAACACCCAAGGCTGATCTCCTTCAGAATGGACTGGTTGGATTTCCTTGCAGTCCAAGGGACTCTCAAGAGTCTTCTCCAACACCACACTTCAAAAGCATCAATTCTTCGGCGCTCAACTTTCTTCACAGTCCAACTCTCATATCCATACATGACCACTGGAAAAACCATAGCCTTGACTAGATGGACCTTTGTTAGCAAAGTAATGTCTCTGCTTTTCAATATGCTATCTAGGTTGGTCATAACTTTCCTTCCAAGGAGTAAGTGTCTTTTAATTTCACGGCTGCAGTCACCATCTGCAGGGATTTTGGAGCCCCAAAAAATAAAGTCTGACACTGTTTCCCCATCTATTTCCCATGATGTGATGGGACCAGATGCCATGATCTTCGTTTTCTGAATGTTGAGCTTTAAGCCAACTTTTTCACTCTCTTCTTTCACTTTCATCAAGAGGCTTTTGAGTTCCTCTTCACTTTCTGCCATAAGGGTGGTGTCATCTGCATATCTGAGGTTACTGATATTTCTCCCAGCAATCTTGATTCCAGCTTGTGCTTCTTCCAGCCCAGTGTTTCTCATGATGTACTCTGCATATAAGTTAAATAAGCAGGGTGACAATATACAGCCTTGACGTACTCCTTTTCCTGTTTGGAACCACGCTACTGAGATCTAAAATTCACGCTCTTCTCAAAACATTGTCTGGGATACAGTTTGTCTTTCATGCTTACAAAGTGGCCAAAACATTTAACGTGTGGTAGTTGGTAATGAACACAGTGGAAGGCCCCGACTTCCAGATACTATGACGATGCTCTGGGATTTCTGTTGGGTGTATAAGGAGAAATCACCCAGCGATTGTTTTTTGGGGTAAATGTTAGGCGAAGTTTCTTTTAGCAGCGATCAAAGACACACCCGAATCCCGCTTTTGCACACAGAGTTCCCAACAGAATCGGTCCTGCAGCTTTCAGAGGCTGCTCTGACAAGATTAAAAACCGGCCTAAGGTCAACCATCTGTCAGGCAAGGGAGCAGCTGGCCAGTCAATGTTCCCCTTATCTTTCAATCAAGCCGAAGGATGGCAGTTGTTTTTTTTTTTCTTCCCTGTGGGGGAACACATGAAGACAGCCATGCCAAAAAACGCATTAGGATAGAACATGTTAACTACTTTTCCTGAAACTGCAATAAGAAATGTATCTTTTTTTTTTTTTTTTGATGAATTCAATGAACTGGCTCTGTATCAAATGCTCTAATTATTTAACTTAATCTTTATAACAGCTTGGTTAAGTGGACTATCCTGCTTCCGTCATTTACAGATGAAAAAAACCAAAACACAGAGAGGTTAAAAAATGGTTTTCTTTCCAAAGGTATTATACCTCAGGAATGGCAAATTTCCGAATTATTCATTTTCTTCCTAATTTCTTCTTAAGGATTAAGGGATCTGTGTCACCAACTCTTTCCTTTGGGGCCTTGGGAGGTAAGGAATAATCACTTCCAAACACACCACCTCTGCTGAGAAGTATGCAAAGAGCACAGACCTTCTCTTGGCACTTCAGTATCATCACACAGAAAATGGGCATCACAGCATGTTCCTTGCATGACTCTTTTAAGGATAAAACAATAACGTGAATAAGTAACACTCAGAGAAGAGGGCCTGACACACACTGGGCAATGGAATCGATAATGTCAAAAATTTCCTGTCTCAGATGCACTAAAAATAAGTAAACTAGAAACCTTGCTTTTGGTGAAATCATCAAGGATNTGACTCTTTTAAGGATAAAACAATAACGTGAATAAGTAACACTCAGAGAAGAGGGCCTGACACACACTGGGCAATGGAATCGATAATGTCAAAAATTTCCTGTCTCAGATGCACTAAAAATAAGTAAACTAGAAACCTTGCTTTTGGTGAAATCATTAAGGATAAAAATCTATATATGCCTATAACATCAAAGATCTGAATCCAACATATCCTATTAAATATAGGTGACACAAATCTCTGCTTTTAGTTGGATTTTTCAATTTCTGAGTCAAATTACTTCTTTTGAAAAACTGTCAATCTGATATAGACCCAGGTAGAGAAAACTACCTCAAAAGTTACTCTCTATTTCCCACCTGAGTTAACTGCTTTCACTGGCTTAAGTCTTGACATCAAGAGGCTTGTGTGAAAAGTCACAGTGCTAAGTTTCCAGAAGGCTATGATACTGCCTATAAAAATCACACTTCCAAGCTTCCATCCTTTTGGAATAATCATTCCCCAATGAAAGAATCATCAATAAGTTCATGAAAAGATGCTCAACATGACTAATTGTTAGAGAGATGCATAAATGCTGGAGAGGGTGTGGAGAAAAGAGAAGGCTCCTATACTGTTGGTGGGAATGTAAACTAGTGCAGCTACTATGGAAATCATGTGGTATCACTTATACATGGAATTTAAAATGATACAAATGTGCTTATTTACAGAACAGAAACACACTCCCAGACATAGAAAGCAAACTTAAAGTTACCAAAAAGGAAAAGGTGTGGAAGAATAAGTTAGGAGTTTGAGATTAGCAGATATAAACTACTATATATAAAATAAACAACAAGGTTCTACCATATTCAATACTGTGTAAGAAACTATAATGGAAAGGAATATGAAAGAGAAAATATATAACTGAATCACTTTACTATATACCAGCAACTAACACTGAAAAATCAACTGTTTCAATAAAAATCAATTCAAAAAAAAAAAGAATGATCATTCCTGCCCAGGAAAATATAGGTATGAGTAAAGATCGTAAAGTAGAAATCCTAATTTAAGGTTTTGACAAATAACCACATTTCCTTAGCAACTCTCTTTTGGTCAAGAAAACATAACTTCAGTGAGTGCAGACTACTGCTTTACTGTTAACTAAGGAAAATTCTTCTCACCTTCAACAAAATGACTTGTTGCTCTTCTCTAATTCCATTTTCCATTCACCTTCCTCCTCTTCTGGACTAGACATGCATCCATATTATTACACAAAGAGCCCCAGCAGTGGAACAGAGGACAGAGCTCACTACCAACTGGACAGTTTGTATCCACATCCCTAGTGCCTGGAACTGCGTCTGCTACATAGCAGGTGGTCAGTATTTGCTGAATGAATATCAACTTGGTGAACCGAATAACAGACAACTGGCACAGATTCATGTGAACATGTTTCTCGTTTTTTAAACTGAAGACAGCGTCACCTTCGTATCAACGGTGGCGCAGTGCAATGGCACCTGTGCGCTGTCTCGTTTGCCCATTCTCCGAAGATGTTCTATGGTAAGCGCGACAAATGCCTTGAAAAGTGAAGTCGTTTACGCTCATCTAATTTGGCAGAGGCTGCTGCCCAGCACCTGTAGCACGTGAGCTCTTAAGTTTTTTACAATTAGGATTTAGACACTTTTCCTATACCAGCACATGCTTTTCACAAATATTCCAAATATATCATACAACAGAGCCATGAGAACAGTTGTCAGAACCTCTCTGTAGTGGGTTGACTCACACTCCCCACAAAGTTATGTCTATACCATGTGAACTTTAGGGAAAAGGATCTTTGCAGATACAATAAAGGGTTTCAGAGTAAGATCACTCTGGGTTATCCAGGTGTGCCCTGAATCCACTGGCAAGTGTCTGGTAAGAAAATAAGACACAGACATGAAGAAATCAGGTGGTGGTAGGGTGGGGAGAGGAGGCCATGTGAGCTCAGGGGTAGAGGCGGGGGCGATGCTGCCACAAGCCAAGGAGCACCCAGAGTCACGAGAAGTTGGGAGAAGCAAGGACAGATCCTGCCCGGGTGCTCCAGAGGGAATGTGGCCCTGCCAACAACTTGATTTCACACTTGTGGCCTCCAGAACTGTGAGAGAATACATTTCCATTGTTTCAGCCCACCTATGTGTAACTTTATCACAGCAGCCTCGAGACACTAATTCTTCCTCCTTAGGAAACTGAATTCTTAGAAGTCTTTCTTTCAGTCTATTGCTTATGTGTACCAAGGCCTCTCCCCTCAAGCCAAAATCAAACATAACCACATACAAATCTCATTTATGAAATGAGCCTTGGAAGAGAAAGTTGAGATACCTTCTCAGATATTTAAGTAAATACCTAAAAATAAAAAGTAGGCCAAAACAAAGAGGAAAGAAAGTTCGAAAAAAGAATCAAATAAAAATTTGCTATGTACACCTATGGCTGATTCATGTTGATATTTGGCAGAAACAAACACAATTCTGTAAAACCTTTATCCTTCAATCAAAAAAAAAAACTGCCATGTTGCCATCTTACCTCATCCACCACTTTGGAAAAATAGTGGAGTGTAGAAATGACCTCTTCATCCCCTTTGCCAAGAGCAAAATTCTAAGGCCAAAGGAAAAAAGTGCCAGGTGTTAGCTAAATGCCAGGGGATTCAGCACTATAGCATCATCCCACAAGACACTGCCCTCCACATCGACTTCCTCCCCTCCCAAGAGCACATGATGTCAGAGTGTCTGACTGCAGGGAACCAGAGCTCTCCCTTGTTCTGCCCCAGCCACGCTGTCAACTGCCCTTCCCAGCCTATCCCGTTGTTGGTCGTCACCCTTCTGTCTAGATGTAATGGTATCTTTCAGTTTATTGTCTGGAATTCTTAGTGTTGATGCACTTATAGTCCCTCAAAATATACGAACCCTCAGGGCAGTTGATTACTTCTGTAAGCTAATTTTGAGAATACGTATATAAGAATATATCATAAAGACTTTTGGATAATCATCAGTTAGAATTTATCAGTGGATAAGAAAAGGCAAGAACAAGAGAAAATGGAACTGGCCTATGGAAAAAAACAAAGGTAAGAAGGAAGGTCTCTAAAGGATGCCCCTAGAAAATTCCTTTGTAAGAACTCCACGTAGGACTCTCTTAAGACGTATGCCACATATTTATCAAGTTACCTGTTTTTCATATGCCAGCAGAAGAAAAGGCAAGAACAAGAGAAAATGGAACTGGCCTATGGAAAAAAACAAAGGTAAGAAGGAAGGTCTCTAAAGGATGCCCCTAGAAAATTCCTTTGTAAGAACTCCACGTAGGACTCTCTTAAGACGTATGCCACATATTTATCAAGTTACCTGTTTTTCATATGCCAGCAGTTGCTTAGAAAGCTGTTGAGTTGCCAGGCACATTTCATTCTGTAGGGAAAAGAGAAAAGTAAGATTTGTCCAGCACACATACAGTCACTGAAAATGATGCCATGTCAGAGAATCCCTTAAACATAATATGTATCTATAAAATAATAAAATACTTTGTTCAGAAATTATTTGAAAAAGATGACCAAAACAAAAAAAATCTTTTTTTTTTTTTAATAAAAAAGCTTTGCTCATACCCACCACTGACATATCAGTGCTCCTTCTGGTCATTCAGTCAGTAAACAAATGTAGTAAACCACTAAAATGTGCCAAACATCCAACCAAGGTTTGGTCCCTGCCCTCACAGGGTTTGCTGGGGAAACAGACATTAAAAACTAGTCACAAGCATGATGAGACCCACAGAGGAAAGACTGGGTGCATTAGGAGGCTCTGACGGGAGGAGCTGGATGGTCTCTAGTGAAGAGATGTTTCAAGCAGACAGACCCCTGGAGAAAGACCAGGAACTGGCCACAGGGATGAGCTTTCCAGGAGGGATGGGCATGTAGAAAAGCATCCAGCATGTTTGAGAAGCTATAAAGCGGGGTAGAGCTGGAGCTTGGGGTACAGGATGTGGAAGTGAGACAAGCCTGGCAAGGCAGGCAGAGTGAGGGCATGCAGGACTCCGTGGCCCAGCTGTAAGCAGCATTACGACACGACACATAGTCGGATTCTACCAAAAACACAGCACTAAGTCAGTGTTATCCATGTGTTATCACTGTGTCACCAATGATGGATGGTAATTCAGAACAGCTACAATGCCTGGGAAGGTCCCTTTTGTACTGTTTTTCACTGGCAGACATGGTCCACTTTCACCTTGTTGTATTTCTCTCTCTAATCTCTGGCTACACAGCAGCTGTCTACCACTATCCTCCCACCATTAACACATCCGGCTTAGAAAACGTGTCTTACATTTCTATAGCTCAGTGGAGGCTTCTCTTTAGGTTTGGGGTATACTCCTAAGAGAGGAACGGTGCCAGACGAGGGGAGGATACTGGCCAGCCTTGACCTCCACTGCTGTTCTAATTCTCCTGGGTTTGCTGTGCCCTAGGGGTGAAGGCCTGAGTTCTGCCAGGGCTCGTTTTATTTTTCATGGGCCTCCTTTGCAAGATCCATCAGAGCCTAATCCTACGGTTTTTTGGCCTTCTTTGCAGATAACTGATCAACCTGTTCCCCAGTTTCCTTCTTCTGTCCCAAGAAACAGCCATCAGTAGACCCTGAAATGTGGTATGCTCTCTTCTCTCCCAGGATAAAGTCAGGCAAACATAATGAAAATTCCTAGCTTTGGCATCCTACTGGGGTGCCACCACTTTGGAAACAAACTAGAGCTGGCAGTCATGTAGCCAAGAGGGAGGCAAAGGAACAAATCCAAAAGCACTGTGTCCTGGATCTAGACAGGAGTGTGCAACTGTTCTTAGCACAGAGAAGCACTCCACAAGTGCTTAATGAATGGAGGAACAAACAGTTAGAAGACTCATCTAAATTTCAAGTTTTTAAACATTACCTGGGATCACAGCATAAGGAAAAAAAAATACTTCTTCATCATATAAGGCAACATCACAAACAAGGGGGGAATAGAATACAAAGTGGATAGGGATGATGCAGTCAGCCAGGAGACAGTCTGCGCACCATCTTCAGCAGTGCTGTTCTAAAGTTGGGGTGCAGGGGAACAAGGGTCTCAGCCCATTCACTGAGCTGCTACTCTGCTGTGTCAGAAAACCCCCTACTCCTCTTCTTTGAGCTCATGGCAGTGGGTCTGAGATGGATCTGTTCAAGTCACCCCAGACAGCACAATGGAGACTGATTTGCAGAGCCACAGAATCATCCTAACCACAGCAGTGAACATTTACAGAGCACTTGATTCAAGCCAGATACCACACACTAAGTACATTCTTGGCATTGTGTCATTTCATCCTGGCAAGCCTGTAAGGCAGGTTCTAACTATTAACTTGAGTTTACAGAAGAAGTGGAGGCACAGAGACGTTAGGCCATCTGCCCAAGGTCACACAGCTAGTTAGCAGCAGGACTGGGATATGAGTCCAGGTCTGTCTGAGTCTAAAACCCATGCTCTTAAGATCTCTT
Organism: Oreotragus oreotragus; assembly: GCA_006410675.1. NCBI lineage: Eukaryota > Metazoa > Chordata > Mammalia > Artiodactyla > Bovidae > Oreotragus > Oreotragus oreotragus. The sequence continues at coordinate 245,005 of SJYX01023143.1, forward strand.
ACTAAGTCCTGCTAAGAGAAAAGACCTGAGAAGACCACTACTTTGGGCTAGAGATGACACACTTTTCCTATTAAAGGCCAGGTAGCAATTATTTTTGACTCATTGAACGGATGGTCTCTGTCATGACACAAAAACAGCCATAAATAATTCATGGGCAAAACAGTGTGGCTTTGTTCCAATAAAACTTTATTTACAAAATAAAAGCCCAGTCCAAGGGCCATAAAGTGCTGGTCCTGCTTAGACAGTAAACGTCTCACAGATTGTCCTCTGCCTCACCTCCCTCAGGAGGCTCTCCATGAAGCTACAACTCTTCAGAGTCAGGAACAGACTCTGCACTTCCAGTCCATTCTTTTCTTTATTGTAGCCAAGTCTAAAATATTACTGCCCCATATCTGCCTCCTTAGAGACCAATCAACATGATAACCACACTCCTTGCTTTCGTAACAAGCAAGGGCCACAGGCTGCTTAAATCCTTCTCTGCTGTAGAGGGTCCTGGCAAGCACCCTCACATGTAGTGGAGATACCTGCCAGGGAGCTGCCGGCACCTGACAGTGCCCAGGCCTACGGGGGCAGGGGGGGAAGCGGGTGTTCATGGGGAAGGGGTGCTCACGTGCTATGTGCACAACTCCACTGAGGCGCAGGGAGAAGGGGCAGAGCAAACAACACACACCTGCTTCCAGAACTCCTGTGTACAGTGGCCTCTGCCAGGTCTCTACTAGAAGCAGTTTCTGAAAGTCCTGTGTTATTTCAGATGTGTGTGATTCCAGGCACCAAGATTCTGTTCTACAAGCATGACTCCATCAAAGACAAAAACAATATGTTACAAAATGGCCTGTCACCTGCCCTGAAAAGAAATGAAACTCCCCTGTACAGAGCACATGATATGAAGTCTTTTTAAACTAGACCAACTTTAATCTTAACTCATACTTAATCTATTGTACACAAAGGTTTCATGAAACGCTTTACCAACATCAATTAATTAATCCACACCCTGTGAGGTAAGCCTGCCTAATTATCTCTGCAATAAGACCTGTAAAACGGGAACTTGTGTGAAGAGTAAATATTAGTAGTAACAATAATAAAAGTAGCTGCTAATATTTACTGAGTCTTTTCTAGGTACCTGAATTGCTGTTAAGCATTGTTTATATATCATCACATTTAATCCTTATAAGGCACTTACAATGTAGAGAATATTCTTACTCTCATACAAATGAGGAGAAAGGTTCTTCTATAACTACACAATTATTAACCAGAATGGCAACAACTCGACTCAGAACTGTCAGACTCAAAATTTAAAGTGCAAGTTCTTAACAATATATTGGGTTGGGCAAAAAGTCCATTTATAAAACCCAAATGAACTTTTTGGCCTACCCAATACTATTCCTATCCAAAGTCCAAAACTGTACTTAGTTGTACTCCGTGGGCAGGCCTCGTAGGGCCTATAAATATCAGCATAAATTCTATATTTTTCTAGCTGTAGCTCAGCAAAAGCAGTGGTCTAAAACGTAGACTCTATGAATAATGGAGTTCTGGGAGTAGAGTCCTTCAGCACTCTGGGATAGCTCTCTGGTTACTATCTTCTCTGTCAGATGTGTCATAAGAATCCTTAAGAGAGAACCTGACGAAGAGTTTACTGACAGAATGTTCTGTTTTAAACAGCACTTCGCAAGGCTGGTGCCAAGCAGAAAGACCAGTGGTTGACAAACCCAGGAGGAAAACTGAGATTTGGACAAAGAACTGTTTACCTCATGGTGGCATGGAGCACTCACCAGCTGCAACTGTCACCCGAAACCGCCTGAAGGCCCCTGGACAGGAAAGGAGAGGCCGGGAGCCGGGGCAGAGGAAATATGCTAGGGTCACCGTCACAGCGTAGGCACTGCTGCGATCTCCACCAAACATCTGGCCAGAAGCGTTACCTAAAGTCAAGTGGTTGAGAGTCTCATTCATCACAGCACTACCTGCAAGCTGACGGGATCAGGAGCCCAGGCTGGAGCACGGCAAGGAGAAAGGTTAGAGAGCCCTGACTGGGGCAGGCCCTGAGGGGTACCTGCTGAGGACTCCGACAATACTCTGCAGGTGCCAGGGAAGCCCCGAGGAGCCTGGGCAGGAGAATAACAAAGTCGGATGTGAGCAGAATTCCGTAAGTGGCTGTGTTGTAAAAGAAACCTTGAAGGGAGAAAGAGGATGACATGAGGGTCAGGAGACCATTTGAAGTTGAGTGAGAGAGAGAAAAGGCTGAAGCCAACGACAGAGGATGAGATGGCATCACCGACTCGATGGACCTGAGTCTGAGTGAACTCCAGGAGACGGTGGTGGACAGGCAGGCCTGGTGTGCTGCGATTCATCGGGTCGCAGAGAGTCGGACACGACTGAGCAACTGAACTGAACTGAAATGAAGCCAGAAAGTAGAGAAGGTAGCAGAGATCTGCTTGGTATCGCTGAGGCAAAAACCCAGGCTTGAGTGAGTGGGGGAGGAGGAGGAGTCCAAGACGGCTGGACCCTTGACCGGATGACTCACGATGGCAGTGCCCCAAGCTAAGGTGCTGATGGCACAGACCTGGGAGGGACGATCAGGCACACAGTGAGGGTACGGCGATATTCTCATCAGTCCTTCATTTAACACCTAGTTATCAAACAGTGAACGAGGCCAGGCAAGGTGCTGGCCATTGGAGACAAAGAAAATCTGCTCTCGGAGCTCACGGTGCACAGAGAGGCAAAAAAATCCCACACACTGTCCCTCAGAGCTCTGACCCATAAGAGCACAGGGTGTCTGGGTGCTTTGGTCAGAAGGGAGAAAAGGAACACAGGAAAGGCGTCAGATACCTCGGATCTCAAGTCAGCCTTAAAAGTCACCTGCTGAGAAGGCCATTTGCCAGGACAAGGGGCCCCTGGGGATTCCGGGCAGCAGGAACAGCACAGCACAGTCTTGAGATGTGTGCAGGGCCAGGCACACTGGGCCAGCTGAAGACGAAACTAGAGGAGCAGGCTGAGACTCAGCGCACAGAGCTCTGCGTGCCTTACTGAGGGGGTTCATCCTGGAGCCACAGAAGCATCTGGAGACAGGAAGGGAGAGAGGGAAGGTTTGGATGTGGTAGCTTGAGGGCAAAGAATGGACAGAAGAGCGAAAGACAATCCCCTTACTACAGGGACACTGCTTAGGATGGTGCTGCAGTGGTCCAGGTAAGAGCGGAAAACACACTCTCCACAGTGACAAGAGGCGAGTCATCTGGAATAAGGACCTAGAGATGAGGGCTAGAAACAGATTCTGAAATGGCCAGGCTGTGCTGCAGTGACCTTGCCCAGCAAGCTAGTAGAGACTAACCAGAGAAGGCTTCCTGTGGAATTAGACTTAAGGGGTAGGCAGCAAAGGGTGCCAGGACAAGAAAACAACCAAGAATGGTGGGCAGAGACTCGGGAGAGACACTGTCACAGGGACCAGAGACAGTTAGCTGTGCAGAGGCCGCTGGTACCAGCACTGGGTGCTGCCCAGGAGGGAAGGTGGACAGGGGCTGGGAACCAGGCACTAGGCAGCCTGTGCAGCCAGCGGGGGATGAAGTCTAGAATGAGGAGCAAGCATCAACGACGCAGTGAGGAGTCAGGAAGGCGGCTACACTGCTCCTTCAGGAAGGTCAAGATCAGAGGACCAAGTTCTATTTACTCCAACCAGTGGACCCAGGGTACAGTGCTATCGTAACTATGATTATTCTAAGGCTTAGAAGGTGGTTATGTTAACGGTGAGCACTTCCTGCCAAGGACTGATCTTATACTTTACAGGTATTAGCTCCATTAACCCTCACAACAACCTATGAGGTGGTTATTAATATTAATATGACCTCTGTTTAACTGATAAGGAAACGCAGGCAACCAAGTGACCTGCTCAAGGGTACCTAGCAAGTGGCCAAGACTGGAACTCAGAGCTGATACATCTAAGGTCACACACTTAACCTTGTACCTAAGGAATGAGCCTGGCCCAGAATAATCTTCTCCATCAATCTGAAAGCCTTCAATGTTGGCATGAGGGAAGGGTGTAGATTCCACACGCAAACCCAGTGCAAAAACCCAGGTCTCTGAGGTTGCTTCCAGGAACCATTCAGGGGCTCTCTGCTCTTGTACCTCAGCCTTGAGCTACACATATCCCTCTGTCCCTGTCATATGAACCTCAATGTGACTGTTTTGAGAGCTGTTAAAAATGCACTGATTGAAACCATTATGAATAAAACCCAATTAAACAAGGGGAGTTTCCCTGGGACACAAAAAGGAGCTGGCTCCCACCTTTAACACACTACAAAGCTGCTAGGCTGCTAAGCAGGGTTGTTCTGTGATGACAAGAACAACTGTTGAAGACTCCCACTTCCTCAGCCTCGGCTGACATTTCCAGAGACCAGTATGTCAAGAGAGTACAGCGTGCTGGTATAGAGTGAGAGTGCAGTAAAGTTTTAGAGTCAAAGACCTGAGTGCAAATTCTGATCCTGACTCTCATCAGCTGTATCACAGGCAAGCTGCACAAGCTCTCTTAGTTTCCCTGCCTATAAACACCTACTATAATAACACCTCTCCTTTATTGTGAAAGCTAAATGAAATTATACACAAGAGGTGTCTCACCAAGTGTGTGGTACATTTATGTGTCTTGTACTATTTTTATTATTAAAATACATAGTTCTGATTCTCTATGCCTTCCAAATCCTTCTCTCTCCCCCATTACAAGCCCACACTCCTGAATGCCCACTACTCTTGTTTCCCAAGAGGAACACTGACTTATTTAGCTTGGTATCTATATATATCATCATTTCTAAAGAAAAGTATTTTCCTCTTTATAGTAACAAATGTACGCATATCTTGCAAAGTACTTGACTCCTATCCCCTCCCGCTGTCTAACCCCAATTTGAAAAGATATGATTCCCAACTCCAGTGTGGACTTTTACATTTTAGGATCAGGAGTTCTGCATGCCAAAAGGTCTGTTTAAGAACAGCTGCAAAGGGATGTTCCCGGTGGTCCAGTGGTTAAGACTCGATCTTCCAATGCAAGGGGTATGGGTTCAATCCCTGTTCAGGGAATTAAGATCCCATATGCTGCAGGGTGTGTTTTACAGTTGTAAAAAAAATCAACAAAAAAAGTTAAATAAAAAAGGAACAGCTGCAGAGATGAGACCATGTTTAAGCAAGCCAGTTTTGCTGGAGGAAAGGGAAAGAGCCTGAACCGTGGTTCTCACATCAAAAAATTCCATCCAAAATGTAATTAAAAAAAAAAACAAAACACACCAGACCAAACGAAAGAAACCCATTCAGACTGAAGGTACCAACTACAGAGGCTTGTCATCTGTTGGAGGAGAAAGACAAGTTCTAGGAGATGCCAGGTTTCACTAACACTGCTGGGAACATCATTTGACCTTCCCCTGTTTCCTCAGTACAGTGTCTGAGAGAAGTTGTATTACCAAAGTAAACTTGCCAGATCCTAATAAATCCATTTTTTAAAGATTTTTTAAAACCTTAACCTTTCTAGGAAAGAAACAAAAGTACAGCAGATATACAAAATCAAAACAAATATATTAAATGCAAAACGTGGGCAGATTTTTACTGAATATGTATACACATGTGTATATTTAAACACTATGTACGTTTTAAACTTAGTCAATAGTTTGAAAGACAGCAGAGATTTCTAAGTATGTAAACCATCTCTGCTGCAGGAGATGAATTCTTTCATTCAGATGACCCACAATGGAGTACACAGCTCCTGCGTGTGCAATGGTGTGTCTGACACTTAGGAAACCACAAGCAATCCAAGGACTGCTGCAAAACACTGAAAAGAGCTCAGAGCCCATAGCTTCATTCTACTGCTTAAGACAAATAAAATCACAGATTTTCCCCAAACCAGCCAGTATCAGCAGAACTGCTCACAGAACTTTCCTCTAGTATTTTTCACTCTTCCTCTTTCTAAAACTAAGGCCCAAATGGTCAAGTTCACTGTATCAGAATCCAGAAAATTACCATGTGGCTTGATTTAAAATATCTTTTATGAACATTTATCATTTATTAACAGCATTAACCTGGTTTAAAAACGTAATAATGAAAAACATCTTGCTAAGCACCTGTATTTTAAAATGAAATTACAAAACTCTCTTAATATAATTTAACAGGTCTAGGTGTAAAATATTTAAGGAAGAATGTTAAATAAAGCCAAGAAAACATAACCTAGGGGAAAATACTGAATGAAAATATTGGCAGCTCTTTCTCTTTCCCCCTCCTTCTCTTTCTCTTTCTCCCTCCTTCTCTTTCTCTTCTTTCTTCCCAACCACATACATGGACATAAACAAATGGATCAAAGAGGAGTTAGAAAAGCTTTCTTAAGAAACAAAACATGTTCAAATAAACCTGAAAAACAACTAGCCCTGACCCAACTAGCCCTGACCTCAGCCAATCTGAGTGCCACCGGACACTGCCAGAATCCGTCACTGCGCTGGCACCATTAGCCAGACGTTCCTGCTAAGCTTCTGCCACAGGAAACGCCGAGGCAGAAGGAAGTGTTTCTGCCAGCACAAGAGCCCATGTGATGATCATGTGGTATGAACTGAGAGCTGGTTACAGTCTCTTGGAATGCAAGACCCACTTAATTTTGGCAAAATGCAGTTTTCTGGGCTCAAAAGAAAAAAAAAAAAAAACAAAAGAGAGTGTCTGGACATCTCCAAGTAAATGATTCTGACAGACATGGAGAGGCAGAGCAGAGACTCTTGGGAGAGGCGGAGTTGTAGTCCCTTAAGTATTGGGACTCTTAAAACCTTAAACAGGAGACCAATCATTTGATGACAATATTCAAGTTCCTGAAGAGCAAGCAAATTTCAGTAAAAAATTTTCTATTCTCTTAAATTTTGAATATTCAGGAAAAACAAAAAACAAACAAAAAAAGTAATCGAAATAAACAGAGTTTTTGAAAAACTGACGAAGTGGGTCTCCTAGTTTCTGAATGCTTTACCTCAAAAGCAAAACCAAAAATAACTGTGTGATTCTTTTGGTCACTAAAATTAGTTCCAATTAATAAGTAACACTTTTATAACACAGTAGTTTGCAGATCTCTATGTCTAGCCTGAACTCTGGATCTGAACTTTCAATATGATCTCTTTCCCCCTTTTGATGTCTCATGGATACCTCAGGCTTTCAAGAATTAAGATTGGCATCTCTGCCATTCCTGTCACTGTCACACACACACATCCACACACACACACTCACACACCCCCACACACACATCCTGCTCCTCTTCCTGTGTTCTCCCAACTGTGTACCCTGTCGTTCAAGTCAGAAACCTGGGCATCATTCTTGATTCATTCTTCACTGACCTGACCCCTTCACGTTCAGTCAATCACCAGTCTACCTCTTCCTATTGCCACTGCCACTGCCCTAGCTCAGGCTACCACTCTTACGTTTAGCAGTTAAAGAGTCTGGGCTTTGGCTTCAGGCTGCCTTGCTCTACCATGTATTAATAGGGTGGACTCGGGAAGTCATTCATCATCAGAATCCTTAAATCTCCTGACCTAGGAAATGAAGAAAATAGTAACAACACAAGTTGTAAGTGAATTTAAATGAAATGATTACAGGTAAAAGCCTCTGAAACTGTGCCTGGACCTGAAGAAGTAGTCAATAACTCTCAACCGTCACAATCGTCCTCCTTTTGGGTGTCCAGCACAATCCTCCGGGTGAGGCACCCTTTCTCTCCCAGCACCTCTACACTCTTTGCTAACTGTTTTCTCTCCCAACCCAGCTGTAAGCTCCCTAATAGCAAGGACTGAGTCTTTTTCCCATATATGATATGAATGAATATATATTCAACCATATATATTCAACACTACTACTGTGATTAATAAAACAATGACATAAGTGGTTATACAAGAAGAATAAGTATGTAATAATAAACGACTACACATGACTACTAATATATACTATTATACACTGAATGTGGTATTTATTTAGAGATCACAGGTGAGAAAATGAAACAGTAACATGGACAGATTTAAGTCAGCAAGGAATTAATAATGAAACCAGTTGCCATAATATTCTGATGTGTAAGGTAACAAATTTTATTTTTAAGTAACTCTCAAGTTTTATCCTAGAAAGTAACATACATAGGCAATTCTGGATCTTAAAAAGATTCACTTTTGCTACTCAGCAATTTATTTTACATGGTTTTGCAAGACAAAGATACTTGTTCCTCAAAACAAAGAACCACCCAACTGTTCTAGAACTGTGACTCAAGTCTTTTCAGAGGAAGCACTTGAAAAAACATCTCTATGTGCCTGCACTGACATCTAAGACTGATACTTATGAGAAACAAAAGAGCCATGCCTCAGAATACTGAACCCACTCATTCACAAGTAGGAAGAGGAGACCCAAATGCTTCCCTTTGGGACTGCATTTCTTTTTTTTTTTTTTTTTAATTAAAAAGCAGTGATGTACCTTTCTACTGGTTCTACTAGTTACAGGAAAATTACCCTCTTTCTTAGGCTATGAAAGCAAGCTGTCCTTAGTTTTTTGAGATGAAGAAAAGAGAAAAACAATTGTGATTTTATTTCAAAAACTTAAAGGGGGGTGTTCTGACTCAAATCTCTCGACCTCCTGAGAGAAGTTCAAGGTGAGGGGAGAGGGCTCCTACTCTGTTCCTCTCCAGGTGAGTGGGCAGGAGGATACCTGGGCTCCATAGACGCGCTGCATCGCCTGAAGCAGCTGGTTGGTATAATCCGTGAGAGTGCCGGCATCTTCCTCAAATACACTCAGTAAAGAGCGAGTCTGCAAGAAAAGAGGCCAATGTTATTTCTAAGTGGAAAAGTTACAAAAGAAGTAAAACAAATATACATACACACGCAGGACTGGGAAGGGAAGATGCCTGTTCTCTGGCTTTACTTTTTTATTGCTAATACTGATACAAGTTGATTCCTGGAGCTTTAATTTAGAATTCCTTTTCTAATCCTTTAGACTACTGTGCAAGGCCAAACTGGATACAGTTCGAGTACTGGAAACCGAGAAGGAAAGCCAGTTTTAAAGGGTTAAGACTGAAGGGCTATTATCTGTCTCGACTTTAGCTTCTACCTAAGCACCAGTAAAGTTCATCCAATAAAATAGTGTTAAAAAGGGCAGCCTCTCCCTTCAAGCCCATAAATTGAACTCAGTGTCAGTCCTGTCTGTGTATCTGGGGTGTGGTCACCCAGCACTGCATCATCACAGTAGTTAACCATCTGTCTGGTTTTCTGCAATCTTGAGTGTCTTGCAGGAGTGTGTCATTCCTTCCGCTTAAGACACTACAATCAATCTCCTTGTCTTTCATCACACTCTAGTAAACCACGTTTTAAAACTCATGGCCAGGAAATTTCGTGTACTGTGGGCATGCCAGCAGAAGTTCTGGGCACAAAACTCCAATAGAAACTTAGGAACGCTAGCTCCGTTCCTTTGGGAAGACTACTCAGGGTTTTAAGAACAGCTGAGCAACGTCTTAGATGAAAGGTATTTCCTACCATTTTCATGCAGAGTGCCTGATCTGCTGAGCACTAAGAAAATAGTTATATATTGGAAGATGTCTAAAGAAGTATCATGGCATCACATACATGTCTGTTCAAGGGACTACTGTTAATGTGTCCAGCACAATGGGAAACATTAGTGACAATGGGATCTCTATTTCAGGAAACAACCCACTAGGCACAGAACAGAGAAGAAACTACAGAAATGTCTTTAATAAGGTGATTCCAGGGCAGCTTACAAAGAACAATCCATTAAGGTGCATAGTTTCCCTGCAAATGAATTTCAATTCCTTCTTTCTTTTTCTAACTTATCTTGGGTAAGAGAACAATAACTGAGCCAAAAGCATCCCCCAATAAACTAGAAGAGAAATCCAGGCGTTTGAATAGTCTGACCTTTGATTTTGTTGACAAACTCTGGGGCACTTCACCGCAGTATATATTATCCTGGCTTTGCCTGAGGTCTTTATGGCTAAAATTACCTTCTCTGAAACCAATAAACTCTCTTCAGTACCAATTCCTATCAACAGAAGGATCAGAACAAATAAAACAAAAATCATGGCTGTGACCCACTGGATCTCTTAATCCATCACTGGATATCAATAAGTAGGTGAAAAACACTGGTTTAGAATTCTTTATTATATCTCTTTCAAATATACTATTTGAAAAAAAGAAGACTGCTAAAAGATGTTTTTGGAACCTACAGTGACTAGTCTATTACTCTGGAGTCATTCATTCATGTATATACTTTGGCCTTCATCCAATATTGGATGAGACACTGTGATGGGAATTGAGATTCAGCGGTGATTAGAACCAACTCTGTTCTCCAGAAGCTTATAGTCTACTGGGGCCTCTCAAAGGCTCTGCGATTCCCTTAGGACCATGTCAGTCCTGGGTCTAGATTCAGGCCCTAACACTAATCTGCAGGTAGCACTAGAAGAAAAGAAAGTACTTAAGGTGTCTTGAGTATACACTACCCGTGTCTACAGAGGATAGTGATCACGAAGCAGATAATGAATGTCCGTTGCTTATTACATATTGGCTTCACACGCATGATTTCATTTCAACACTATGGCAACATTATCTACACAGTTAACTACTGATATAAACATCAGCTAATAGGAGAGACCCTTTCAGTATTCATGGTGTCAGTGATGACGGAGTTCTTCAATGTCCATTATGATTCGGGCTCCTTTCTTTGCTATAACAGTATGTCTAAGAGAAAGAAAGAGAGTGATACAACTGGATCAAGGCTATTTAATTTTTTAAAACACTACTCACATCCATTTAGCTGAATCTTACTTACTGTTTTTAAAACTCTTAGAAACAAAACAGAATGGAAAATGAGCTGTAGGATGAAATGAGAGGGCTTGTATAAATATCCTCCACAAAGAGAGCAGAAAGAAAACTAAAAACTACCATACTCTGTATGTCCTATGTATCAGACACTGTGTCGAGCACTAAATACTGCTTCATCTAATCCTTCCATCAATTGTATTAGATACCACAGTTAAACTAACCCATTTTACAGATGATAAAACTGAGGCTCATCAAGGTTAAGAAACCTCCCACAACTGGGAAGCAGCAGGGCTGCAATGTAAACCCAGGTCTGGCTGGCACCAATGGCCAACGTTTTTTCCACCACAGGAGTCTGCATCCATCACCCAGCAAAGGTGGGTCTCGTCAGTGGGCATGCTCCTTGGCTCACAGCCCCCCATCCTGTCTGGAGGCAGAATGCAGCTGTCTGGAGATGGCTTCTCTTTGGTCATCCTACTATCATGCTCTTACCTGTGATAACAGCCAAAACTACATCACAAATCTTTTTTTTATATCCTGAACATGTTTATCATGATACTCATTAAAACTGACAAAAACACTCTTATCTTCCCTTTCTAACTGAACGAGGCCACGATCATCCTTGAAAAAAAAATACCCAGCTATCTCAGACACTGTTTTAATATCCGCATCTATCGGCTCTCTTATCTGTTTAAACTTATACATGGAACAACAAGAATGTTCTGAGATATGAAGAAGGAATAGGACCAGTCAAAGGTACACTAGTTGCTGGAAAGTTCTACCAAAAAATCCAGAGCACACTGCTGCATATAATTATAAGGACAATCATTTATGGAGTTACTGTAACATGCAACCATGGAGATACTGATACTTTACGTACGTTACTTATTCTTCGTAAGAATTAAGCGAGTATTTTACTGTGATTTTACACATGCTGAAACACAAGCTCAGGGAGACTGAGTCACCTGCTGGATCAAGATTTAAATTCCATCCTTTCTCGACTACTCTATACTTTCAAGAGTATGCCTGGATAGAAGAACAAAACCAAACACCTCAGCCTTAGCTCCACACTACCTTCTATCTTACAATAAAGAAACCAAGTGTAACCTAATAAAATAGTCCTAAACACTTTTCACGCCTAAAAACAGCATCTAATTATATAATGGCACAATTTCAATAGCTGTGATTATAAAATTTACACACACACGTGTATATTTTATATATATTTAAAATGTTTCAATATGTATCACATATAATATATACAAGTATAAATACTACATATATATATTTAAGGTAAAAACAAAACTCTTATTCCCATATTATGGGAGAGGGACAGAAATGTCTCAGTAGAACCAAGTCTGCTGCTGCTGCTGCTAAGTCACTTCAGTCGTGTCCAACTCTGTGCGACCCCATAGACGGCAGCCCACCAGGCTCCCCCGTCCCTGGGATTCTCCAGGCAAGAACACTGGAGTGGGTTGCCATTTCCTTCTCCAATGCATGAAAGTGAAAAGTGAAAAGTGAAAGTGAAGTCACTCAGTCGTGCACGACTCTTCACGACCTCATGGACTGCAGCCTACCAGGCTCTCCTGTCCATAGGATTTTCCAGGCAAGAGTACTGGAGTTGGGTGCCATTGCCCTCTCTGAGAACCAAGTCTAGTGAAATAAAAATGTATTATAAACAAAGAGTACAGCAGGACAAAAGTCTTCCACAATGAAGACAAAACCACTAGGTAATGTTCTGATGCATCTTGCCTGAGTTAAAAAAGGCCTGGTTTCCCAGTTGGACCTCTCACTGCATAATCTCAGAACTTAGTCTTAACATTGTGCTTCAGTTTTGTCAACTGCAAAGGAAACGAACATCATAACAAAACAGCAAGCAACAGCGCTTCACTTTATCTCAAAAGCACACCACGTACAGGAAAAAGAATAGCCCCCGGAGAAGGGCAAGCTGCAGCAGCTCAAAGTTGCATTTGTGTTCCTATCACAGTAGTATTCACACAGTGCAGGAACTGCTGCTCTCCTTATCTGTCTCCCAGAACAGACTGTGAACCAGCAGAGGGCAGGCATTCTTATCNACCACGTACAGGAAAAAGAATAGCCCCCGGAGAAGGGCAAGCTGCAGCAGCTCAAAGTTGCATTTGTGTTCCTATCACAGTAGTATTCACACAGTGCAGGAACTGCTGCTCTCCTTATCTGTCTCCCAGAACAGACTGTGAACCAGCAGAGGGCAGGCATTCTTATCTTATTTGTCATTACATTCCAGCATTTACCAGCACTTAGCCAGGGACAGGGGACTTCCCAGGTGGCTCTAGTGGTAAAGAACCCGCCTGCCAATGCAGGAGACAAAGGAGACACAAGTTCAATCCCTGGGTCAGGAAGAACCCCTGCAGAATGGAATGGCAACCCACTCCAGTATTCTTGCCTGGAGAATTCCCATGGACAGAGGAGCCTGGCGGGCTACAGTCCATAAGATTGCAAAGAGTCAGACATGACTGAAGTGACTTAGCACAGCACAGCCAGGATCAGAGGCTCCCAAACAGCAACAGAGACAAGTATCTTAATCCCTAAACATTCTGTTGCTCATATAGCAGAGATCAAATTGTGAACATCCGTTGGATCATTGAGAAAGCAAGCGAGTTCCAGAAAAACATCTACTTCTGCTTTATTGACTAGGCCACAGCCTTTGATTGTGTGGATCACAACAAACTGTGGAAAAGTCTTGAAGAGATGGGAATACCAGACCACCTTACCTGCCTCCTGAGAAATCTGTATGCAGGTCAAGAAGCAACGGTTACAACTGGACATGGAACAACAGACTGGCTCCAAATGGAGATAGGAGGACATCAAGGCTGTACCATCACCCTGCTTATTAACTTATATGCAGAGTACATCATTGGAAATGTTGGGCTGGATGAAGCACAAGTTGGAATCAAGATTGACGAAAGAAATATCAATAACCTCAGATATGCAGATGACACCACCCTTATGGCAGAAAGCAAAGAACTAAAGATGAAAGTGATGAAAGTGAAAGAGTGAAAAAGCTGGCTTCAAACTCAACATTCAGAAAATGAAGATCATGGTATCTAGTCCTATCACTTCATGGCAAATAGATGGGGAAACAATGGAAACAGAGAGATACTCTATTTTGGGGCCTCCAAAATCATTGCAAATGGTGACTGCAGCCATGAAAATAAAAGACGCTTACTCCTNGTGATGAAAGTGAAAGAGTGAAAAAGCTGGCTTCAAACTCAACATTCAGAAAATGAAGATCATGGTATCCAGTCCTATCACTTCATGGCAAATAGATGGGGAAACAATGGAAACAGAGAGATACTTTATTTTGGGGCCTCCAAAATCATTGCAAATGGTGACTGCAGCCATGAAAATAAAAGATGCTTACTCCTTGGAGGGAAAGTTATGACCAACCTAGACAGCATATTAAAAAGCAAGGTATCTAGTCCTATCACTTCATGGCAAATAGATGGGGAAACAATGGAAACAGAGAGATACTTTATTTTGGGGCCTCCAAAATCATTGCAAAGGGTGACTGCAGCCATGAAAATAAAAGATGCTTACTCCTTGGAGGGAAAGTTATGACCAACCTAGACAGCATATTAAAAAGCAAGAGACATTACTTTGCTGACAAAGGTCCATCTAGTCAAGGCTATGGTTTTTCCAGTAGTCGTGTATGGATGTGAGGGTTGGACTATAAAGAAAGCTGAGAGCCGAAGAATTAATGCTTTTGAACTGTGGTGTCAGAGAAGACTCTTGAGAGTCCCCTGGACTGCAAAGAGATCAAACCAATCAGTCCTAAAGGAAATCAGTCCTGAACATTCACTGGAAGGACTGATGCTGAAGCTCCAATACTTTGGCCACCTGATGGGAAGAACTGACTCCTTAGAAAGACCCTGATGCTAGGAAAGATTGAAGGCGGGAGGAGAACAGAACGACAGAGGATGAGATGGTTGGATGGCATCACTGACTCGACTGACATAAGTGTGAATAAGCTCTGGGAGTTGGTGATGGACAGGGAAGCCTGGCATGCTGCCGTCCAAGGAGATGCAAAGAGTCAGACATGACTGAGCGACTGAACTGAACCAGAGATAATACATGTACACTCATCAACTAGTCTTACACTACGTTGTGCAGGGCTGTGAACTATAAAGAAAAAAGGATGTGAACAGATGTATCTAAGGTCGATGAACTGTTATTCAGCTCCTCTTGGGTCACTGAGTTTAAACATAAAAGCTTCTGTGTTCATTAATGAATCCTATGCAACCAGGTTACTGGAGTAACCCTCATAAATACTCCACATAAAACAAGAGGAAACAAACAATAGGTGGTTTCTTAAGAATGCTTCCTTTTAGTGAAATATTCTAGGTCACCAATGACAAAAAAGCCAGGTGCTAGGTGGCTGGGCTAACTTCAACAACACAGGCAGACTACCTGAATTCCAATCCCGGCTCTTCCACTCTATAATGTATAATCTTGGGGGCAAATTATTTAACTTCTCTGCTCCTTGGTAATTTTAAGAGAGGACCTACTTCAAAAGATTGTTGGATTAGATGAGTTAATATATGTAAAGTATTGAGAACAGTGCCTGGCACATAAAATGCATATATGATACAGGTATGGTTTTTATTCTTTATAGATAAAACGAAGGAGTCTTTCCAATTATAAGTCTATGAATCTCTTGGGAGGAAAGCTGCATTAGGCGCAGGCCCCACACAAGAACACTATACTTTGATGGTTATCAGAGACCGTCCTAGAAGTTAGCTTCCTTTCAAACCTCACTAAGATCCCTTGTAAGTGACACTCACATCTCAAAAGCAATGGCAAATTCATCACATAAAGAGGAACCCTAAAGACGAATGACAAGGCCTCCATACCTCTTGTTCCTCAAGCATGATAAAACTTTAAGCCCCTTAAAGATCATCTGCTCCTCATTCTGCAGATGGGAAAAACCGAGCTAGTCACACGACTGGGCTCGTGCTGTGGCTCGGTCATGCCCAACTCTTTGCAACTCCGTGGAGTGTAGCCCACTAGGCTGCTCTGTCCATGGGATTTCCCAGGCAAGAATACTGGAGCGGGTTGCCATTTCCTCCTTCAGGGGATCTTCCTGATTCAGGGTTTGAACCGGGTCTCTTGTGTCTCCTGCACTGGCACGTGTTTTTTTATCACTGTGCCACCTGGGAAGCCCCAGTCACAGGACACAGATGAGGAATTCACCCAAATCAAATGATGAGTTAATGTTAGAGCCACAATTAGGACCCAGGTGTCCCAACTTGCTTGCCAGTCCTCTTTAGCCTGCCTGATAGCTGAGTACATCCTGAAAACACTCAGAACTAGTGCATATTCATTGATGTGAGAGCCAAAAATTCCAAATATTAACTCCTCGGTGAGGGCAACACTGAGATTCAGTTAGTGCAGCCTCTCTAATCTGGCTCAGCCATCATCATGCTCCATTAGGAAAGCAATGTATCTTTGCATCTCAGTTTCTCCAACTACAAAGCAAGTGGAAATCCTTGTTCAAAATGATACAAATCCCACTTTATTTTCTTCAGATCCCACATAACAAGTCTGAGGATGGACAAAATGACTTCTACCAAGGGCTTTTGTCCCATCAAAATGCCAGAAGTGCAGAGACTTCAAAGCAGTCTTTGAAAAAGTCAATCAGACCTGAGGATGCCAATTAAGAAAAATAATAAATCACAGTTCCTTACAATTTCTTGACTATGTAAGGAAGATCACAAAGAAATGGGCACAAGTTTCTAAGCTCAGAGTCCTTCGATTACTAAATCTGAAGTGGAGAGATGTAGAGTGGGTAAGTTCATCAAAGGATCATCTCCAGG
>SJYX01023143.1:268506-309539 GCA_006410675.1 Oreotragus oreotragus
GCTTTTGAGTTCCTCTTCACTTTCTGCCATAAGGGTGGTGTCATCTGCATATCTGAGGTTATTGATATTTCTCCCAGGAATCTTGATTCCAGCTGGTGTTTCTTCCAACCCAGCATTTCTCATGATGTACTCTGTATATAAGTTAAATAAGCAGGGAGACAATATACACCCTTGCTGCTGCTGCTGCTGCTAAGTCACTTCAGTCGTGTCTGACTCTGTGTGACCCCATAGACGGCAGCCCACCAGGCTCCCCCATCCCTGGGATTCTCCAGGCAAGAATACTGGAGTGGGTTGCCATTTCCTTCTCCAATGCATGAAAGAGAAAAGATACACCCTTGACGTACTCCTTTTCCTATTTGAAACCAGTCTGTTGTTCCATGTCCAGTTCTTACTGTTGCTTCCTGGCCTGCATACAGATTTCTCAAGAGGCAGGTCAGGTGGTCTGGTATTCCCATCTCTTTCAGAATTTTCCACAGTTTATTGTGATCCACATGGTCAAAGGCTTTGGTATAGTCAATAAAGCAGAAATGGATGTTTTTCTGGAACTCTCTTGCTCTTTTGATGATCCAGCGGATGTTGGCAATTTGATCTCTGGTTCCTCTGCCTTTTCTAAAACCAGCTTGAACATCAGGAAGTTCACGGTTCACGTATTGCTAAAGCTTAGCTTGGAGAATTTTGAGAAAATTTGGAAAATCTTTGGGTTGAATTTAGGTTAATTTGAATAAAAGGGGAAAAAATTCTATAAAGAGGAATATGTGCCACGTCACACCAGTCAGAATGGCCATCATCAAAAAGTCTACAAATAAGAAATGCTGGAGAGGGTGTGGAGAAATGGGAACCCTCCTACAGTGCTGGTGGGAATGTACCTTGGTGATCCAGTAATCCCAACCCTGGGCATATACCTGGGAAAGACAAAACCTTTAATTCAAAAAGATACATGCACCCCAATGTTCATGCTGCTGCTGCTGCTAAGGCGCTTCAGTCGTGTCCAACTCTGTGCGATCCCATAGACAGCAGCTCACCAGGCTCCCCCATCCCTGGGATTCTCCAGGCAAGAACACTTGAGTGGGTTGCCGTTTCCTTCTCCAATGTATGAAAGTGAAAAGTGAAAGTGAAGTCGCTCAGTCATGTCTGACTCTTAGTGACCCCATGGACTGTAGCCCACCAGGCTCCTCCGTCCTTGGGATTTTCCAGCCAATCTTCATAGCAGCACTATTTACAATAGCCAAGACATGGAGGCAACCTAAATGTTCATCAACAGATAAACAGATAAAGAAGATGTGGTAAATATATGCAATGGCATATTGAAAAGTAGTGAAAGAGTTAGTAGCTCAGTCATGTCCAGCTCTTTGCAACCCCATGGACTATAGCTCACCAGGCTCCTCTGTCCATGGAATCCTCCAAGCAAGAATACTGGAATGGGTATTCCCTTCTCCAGGTGATCTTCCCAACCCAGGGATTGAGCCCTGGTCTCCCACATTGCAGAATCTTTACCATCTGAGCCACCAGGGAAGCCCCAGTGGAATATTCAGTTCAGTTCAATCACTCAGTCATGTCTGACTCTTTGCGACCCCTTAGACTGGAACATGCCAGGCTTCCCTACCCATCACCGACCCCCGGAGCTTGCTCAAACTCATGTCCATTTAGTTGGTAATGCCATCCAACCATCTCCTCTGTCATCCCCTTCTCTTCCTGCCTTCAATCTTTCCCAGCATCAGGGTCTTTGAGTCAGGTGGCCAAAGTATTGGAGCTTCAGCTGCAACATCAGTCCTTTCACTGAATATTCAGGACTGATTTCTTTTAGGAATGGAATATTACTCAGCCATAAAAAAGAATGAAATAATGCCATTTACAGTGACATGGATGAACCTAGAGATTATCATACTAGGTGAAGTATGTTAGACAAAGAAAATGTATATCACTTACATATGGAGTCTAAAAAATTATACAAATAAACTTATTTATAAAACAAAAATAGACTCACAGATAGAAAACAAACTCATGGTTACCAAAGGGAAAATGGGAGGGATAAATTAGGAGTTTGAGATTAACAGATATACACTGCTGCTGCTGCTAAGTCACTTTAGTTGTATCTGACTCTGTGAGACCCCATAGATGGCAGCCCACCAGGCTCCTCTGTCCCTGGGATTCTCCAGGCAAGAACACTGGAGTGGGTTGCCATTTCCTTCTCCACACATATACACCTCTGCTGCTGCTGCTAAGTCACTTCAGTCGTGTCCGACTCTGTGTGACCCCATAGACGGCAGCCCACCAGGCTCCCCCATCCCTGGGATTCTCCAGGCAAGAATACTGGAGTGGGTTGCCATTTCCTTCTCCAATGCATGAAAGAGAAAAGTGAAAGTGAAGTCGCTCAGTCTGTCCGACTCTTAGCGACCCCACGGACTGCAGCCCACCAGGCTATTCCGTCCATTGGATTTCCAGGCAAGAGTACTGGGGTGGGGTGCCATTGCCTTCCCCGCACATATACACTACTATATATAAAATAGATAAACAAGGACCTAATGAATATTTGATATCTTATAATAACCCATATTAAAAAGAACCTGATTGTATGTATGTATCCTGAATCACTCTTCTGTATACCTGAAACTAACACAGCATTATAAATTAACTATACTTCAATTTTTAAAAGAAGAAGCGTACGTGACATGAACAGAGAAGCAGGCTTGAGAAAACTCCCAGAGAGATATTCTCAAGTTCTAATGCCATGGGCTCAGTTTATCATCACCTCCTTGCTGAAGATTAAAAACTTGACTTTCCATTTGAACTCATAAAACAAAACAATTTCAGAAAATAGTGTCTTGGTCATAAGGTCATTGACTTTAAACTTCTGCAAAATTAACAACTTGGCTCTCTGTTAGCAGTGACTTTTAAACTGGAATAGTCAGAGCCTGGGCAATGCTCCAGAGTAACCACTCTCTGGTCCTCATAGCATTTGGTTATCAAGCAAGAAACTTGGATGTTCAGTAGGAAGACCATCCCTAAAGTTGAAGCCCCATATTTATAGAAAAGAATGCTAAGAATAATGAACTGATTATGAGGAAAGTGTGGCATTATAAAAAGATAACTGACTTTGCAGTTAGACCTGTATTCAACCATTGGCATCGTGGTTTGCTGGCTGTGAAACTTTGAGGCAAGTTAGTCAAGTTTTCCAAACCTTCTGAGCCTCAGATCACTTCTCTACGGTATGGGAATGATAGTATCTACAAAGCCTGTTTCCACGGGCACCTGGCCAGCTGTACTGTTTTAAATAGGACTCTTTCAGTCACACATGGCAGAACTCTGATTAACTTAAGGAAAATATAAACAGCTGGGAGAAAGTGGAGGGGCATGAGGGAAGGCTGGATTTCTGAGACTGTCTAACCAGGAAGGGCAGTCATGAAGCTGGAAACTGTTGGAAGGAGAAACTCAAAATTCTCAGGGCTGACTCTCCGCCAGTCATCCTCTTCATGTGGGTTTCCCTCTCTCAGCCCTGGTCTCAGGCTCTAGAATCATGTCTGCTGGCAGCTGCAGGCTCATCTCTGGCACTGAAGAGCAAAGGACTGTCTCCCAACCTCAGTTAGTTAAGGACTCTGATAATCCTGCTTTGGGACCCCTACCTATCCACTCCTTGGATACTAACTGTGGCTGTGTGTGCACATGCTACCTTGAAACACAAAGGGCTTGGCCCAGGTCAGGACCACATTAGAATCATGTCTGCTGGCAGCTGCAGGCTCATCTCTGGCACTGAAGAGCAAAGGACTGTCTCCCAACCTCAGTTAGTTAAGGACTCTGATAATCCTGCTTTGGGACCCCTACCTATCCACTCCTTGGATCACTAACTGTGGCTGTGTGTGCACATGCTACCTTGAAACACAAAGGGCTTGGCCCAGGTCAGGACCACATCCTTGATGCCGGAGGAGATGGGGTTAGTTATTGGAAGACAACAGAGGAAGTACTGCATAAACTCAGGCTTAAGGAGTGAACCCCCTCTCCCAGACCAAACTCAGCCTTCAACCTGTCCCTCCTCCCTCACCATCCCTACTCTCTCTTCTATTCCACGTCTCAGTGAATAATTTCACCCAGTAGCTGAAGCCAGGAGTCTGGAGTCTAGCTATCTTCCCCTCCCCTAGTGGAATGACTCACCCAGCCCTTGAACTCTGCCTACAAGTTCCTCTCACATCTATCACTTTCTCTCCATCCTCCACCACTGCCCTGGCACAGGACTCACCATCCTTCATCTGTGTGATGGTAATAATAGGTGTTCTTTCTTTTTGTTGTACCTCCTTCTATATTAACTTCCCCACTCTGCTGAGAGTTATTTTTCTAAAGAAAAAATAACCTGTCTTGTGTCTTTCTTCTCTGGTCAAGATGTTTTTAACGGCTCCCCATCAAGGTCAGCTACATAGCTTATGGGACCTGGCTCAAAATATTGAGAAAGCAAGGGGAGAGTGCCATTAAATTTACTAAAATATAAAGTTCTCCCCTTTTTGGTCATCTTCTTTTCAACATGTCATGGTATTTTTATTTGCCACAATATTCTAAGGAAAGAAAATTTTGAATGAGAAATGGCTAGCATGAACTTTACTGTTCATCTGCTCATGCCAGTTTTAAATGGAAATATGAGTGTTTAAGTCATATGAGGAATCGCTGAAGTGATATAATTTGTATTTATAGCCCACAGAACAAAACTAGCCCAACTGTTTTATCTCACTTCTTAAGATGCACACAGTCTATCAACACTTAGGGGGAGCTGGTGCCTTTCATAATATGCTTCCCTCATTCTTGCTTTCAGGGGCTAAGAGTGCCTAGGGGGCTATAGTATGCCTACTTTAATTTTGTGCTCATGGAGCATCAGTGAAGACTACATGTGAGTGAAGCAGCAAGATAATGCAGAAGTACACATGGCATATACCTCCTCTGCTTGTGTGTATACACCATTGTCTTATTGGACTTCACTTACAAAACACAAGTTCAGAGATAAAATTATTTCCATCAACAGGTGAATGGATAAAGAAGATGTGATATATATGCATATATACACAATGGAATACTACTCAGCCATAAAAAAGAATGAACTTTTGCCATTTGTAACAACATGGGTCAACTTAGAGGGTCTTATGCTAAAGTGAAATAAGTCAGACAGAGAAAGACAAATACCATGATACCATATATATCACATATATGTGGAATCTAAAAAATACAACACACTAGCAAATATAACAGGAAAGAAACAGATGGACAGAGAGAACAAACTAGCGGTTTCCAGCGGGGAGAGGGAAGGCAGGAGGGGCAACATAGGGGTGGGGGTGGAGGGATTGAGACTTACAAACAACTATGTATAAAGTAAGCTACGAGGAAGGTAATTATCTTCCAATTAAAATAAATAAATCAATTTTTTGAAAAGAAATTTAGAAAAAGTAAGTTACAACCCAGGAAATATAACCAATATTTCATAATAATCATAAACCTTTAAAAATTGTGAATCACTGTATAATACATGCTAGTGGTAAAAAGTCTGTCTGCCAGTGCAGGCAATGAGGGTTCAGTCTCTGGGCTGGGAAGATCTCTGGAGTAGGAAATGGCAACCCACTCCAGTATTCTTGTCTGGAAAATTCCATGGGCAGAGGAGTCTGGTAGGCTACAGCCTATGGGATCACAAAGAGTCAGACACAACTAAACATGAGGATAATTTAAGTAACACTGTACATCAAAGACTGTACTTCAATTAAATAAATAAATAAGAAAAAAGACTAAATTATTGATAATTTCAGAACAGCTGGCAGCAGAGCATTAAAACCAAGCATGGGGCCCAACCAAGCATGAAGTCCCGTGGGGCTGCACCAGCTACACACCCATGAAGCCAACCTTGGTTTCTATTTTCTGTAGGGTGAGTTCAACTGTTTTAAATGAAATACTGGACCTTTTATGAGTAGCTGGAAGCCTCTTCTTTCCTTTCTCTATCCATTCTCCCACTTTGCCTCAAAGAATTTTTTTCTCCTCCAAGGATGAGCTTCTTATAGTAAACAAGTTTCTCACACACCATCCTCATTGCCTGAAATGTCTGAGATCCTTCACGCATTTTAAATCTCAGTTCAAAGGCTGCCTCCTCTGTGGGGATTGCCTTGGTTCTTCCAGGAAGGTTTAAGACCTCTTCTATGCTTGCCTGAACTCTGATATACAGCGTGTGGTCATTATACATTGCATCACCATTGCCTGTAGGTCTATGTTGCTGAGACTGTAAGCTCTTTGAGGGCAAGAACTGCTTCTTTTCTTGTTGGAATCCATGGTGTCCAGCAGAATGCTTGGCAAATGATAGGCGTTCACTCAGTAAAACATTTGTAAATTGAATGAAAGAATGACACAGTGCCTGGCATACAGTGGGTATTCATTGATAGATTCATTCCTTCAAAATAGTTACTGGTTGCCACTGGTTGCTCTCTGCCACATCTGGCCTTCCTTCAACAAACAGTGAATATCTGCTGCACATCAGGACCTATTCTGGGAGCTGGAAACAAACTAGTGAACAAGACGGACCGGCTCCCTTCCTTCTAAGACCTCATATTCCAGTGAGCTCTCAAGAAATGTGATTTCACTTCATCCCTCTTCCCCAGCGCCTCCTAAGAGGTAACCAAATCATTCATACATATTTTAAGTCTTTCTCTGTTTCCACCTTCTGCTCAGGATTCTCTTTCTCTGCTTCATTATCAGGTATCAAGAGATGGATGCTTGATCTTGCCAGAATTGTTTCGTTTTTTTCAACCACTGCAGAGATCAATGTGGAATGAACATGAAATCAGCCTTTTGGCCCCTGCACCAGCTCAGGCCGTCTCGCTCAATTATTCCAAAGATAATTCCCCCACTTCAAGAAAATCACTCAATGCTGACTACTGTTTTTAATCTTGTCCCCTCCCCTAATTGTTTCTATCTCACAAACTAGAGATTTATGGGACTTCCCTGGTGGTCCAGTGGTTAAGACTCTGTGCTTCCACTGCAGGGGGCATGGGTTCTATCCCTATTCAGGGAACCAAGCTCTTGCATTCTACACAGCCAAAATAAACAAATTAGAGGTATTTCCTTGTAATCAAAACTGTGTGTGTCTCTTTTGCTCTGCAATCGGTTCCAGAGCTGAGCTCAGGCTAACGAGCAAGAGAACAGGGCTGTTTGGACGCTTGAGTTCTGGGTGACATAGGCCTATTTTCCATCCTCCCTTCATTTCTCTGTGACCTTCTGCCCTTGTGTAATTTCTAAGTGTTCTTTAGGAAAGAGGAATGTCACAAAGCCTCTGTATTAAAGAACTTTGACTCATACAGAACTGATTTTTCCCTGATGTTCTCCCAGCTGAGATAAAATGTTTCACACTTAATCATGGCTAAAAAAAAAAACAAATATTTTGGGAAGTTGGACCAGTCTCACTTTCAGGAGTTACTTATGACTTAGAGAATTGTAGAAATGTTTAAGAGATGAAGTCTCATTTGGGGCATACTGTGGACCCAATTATGCACCCCCCACCCCATTCATATGGGCTTCCAAGATGGCTCAGTGGTAAAGAATCTGCCTGCAACTCAGGAGACATGGGTTTGATCCTTGGGTCAGGAAGATCCCCTGGAGAAGGAAATGGCAACCCACTTCAATATTCTTGCCAGAAAAATCCCAGGGACAGAAGAGCCTGGTGGGCTACAGTCCCTGGGGGTCACAGAAAAGTCAGACATTATTTAGCAAGTAAACTTCAACAACTCATTTATATGTTGAAGCCCTGACCCCTCAATGTGATGGTATTTGGAAATGGGGCCTTTGGGAGGTCATTAGACTTGGATGAGATGGGATGGGGCCCTTGTGATGGGATTAGTGGTTTTACAAGAAGAAAGAGAGGTCATTCCTTCCCCACCGTGTAAGGACACAGTGAGGAGATGATTGTCTGCAAGTCAGGAAGAGGGTTCTCACTAGGAATTGGCCAGCACTTTGATCTTGGACTTCTGTCTGCAGAGGTTATAATTTCCACAGACATCTATTAAGTGCTAGTCACTGTCGAATAGTCTGGGTCTCTCCAGGGCCTATGAGAGTCCAGACAGACCACATCAACTGCCTCAGGCTCTCGCTACACTTTTTGCGTTTAAATGATGACCCTAGCTGAGCTCTGACACGTTGGAAGTGGCAGTGGGTTGACTCTTTGCAACCTTATGAATAGCAACATGCCAGGCTTCTATGTCCTTCACTATCTCTTGGAATTTGCTCAGATTCATGTCCATTGAGTCAGTGATGCCATCCAACCATCTCATTCTCTGTCAACCCCTTCTCCTCATGCCCTCAATCTTTTCCAGCATCAGAGTCTTTTCCAATGAGTCAGTTCTTCCCATCAAGTGACCAAAGTATTGGAGCTTCAGTCCTTCAGCATCAGTCCTTCCAATAAATATTAAGGGTTGATCTCATTTAGGATTGACTGACTTGATCTCCTTCTAATCCAAGGGACTCTCAAGAGTCATCTCTAGCACCACAGTTCGAAAACATCAGTTCTTCAGCACTCAGTCTTCTTTATGGCCTTCTCTCACATCCATACATGACTACTGGAAAAACCATACTTTTGACTATATGGACCTTTGTAGGCAAAGTGATGTTTAATACACTGCTTTTTAATACACTATCTAGGTTTATGTATGAATATAATAACAAAAACAAAGGTTAAAGTCATAGAAACAGATCCAGCATGGAGTGAAAATTAACCCTTCCAGGTTACAGTGGTTTATGGCATTGTTCTTAGAGGAGAGAAGTTTGAAACAATCATGTTTTTCAAACACCATGGAAAGTGAAGGCAAGAGCTATGAATGATGGTCAACCAGAAAAATGTAAGTTTGTTGCAGCATTTCATGAAGTTGATCACTTTAAGGACTACTCTCTGTCCTTACACCTGGGCTCCAGCCTTTCTAAGAAAGCACACTTTCTGGAAGGCAACAGGTTCTCTTGCGCCTGGGCAGTTGCACCTCCCTTCTTAGGAGCATTCTCTCCCTTTCTTGCCAGTCTTTTCTAGATGTCCCTCCTGCCCCATCGTCTTGGACACTCACTGACCCGAAGATGGCTTCTCACTGTACCTACCTCCATTAAGGTGGATGGCACCCTGGGCTATAAAGATCTGTTTACAGCTGAGTCTCTTACCTAATGCCACCATCCTGGAGGGTTCCTTCCTTTCCAGGTGTGACCCAGTCCCTGCTTAGCAAAGCCATTGCATGTTGTAGTCCCTTGATACATATTTCTTGAATAAATGAGCATTTATGCCTTGGATGATGAAGGGAACATAATTACTGTTCTCTGAAAAAAAATATATAAAGCACATGAGAGTTGTGAGTTGAGCTCTTTGGGGGCAAAATAAGAACTATACCCCAGGGAGCGACAGCTCCTCAAATAGCTCTGAGGAACTGCTTCAGAGAAGAGGAGGGAAGGTCAGTGTTACAGATGGTTTTAGTGGAGAGGGGGGGTACGTGCAGTCAGACACACATTTTGGCAGAGGGTTGTTGCTAGTCATGAGGAGCAGATGCCACTGTTAACGATTTTGGTGCTTTTGTAGATATGACAAGATGCAAGAATTCAAGCTCATAAAACCTCCTGCTGAAAATATTTAACTCTCTGAAAGCCTGTTCTGCCAGTTTTTCCCAGAGCACAGTATACTTTATTCCTAATCTCCACTCTGAACTCCTTTCAGCATGTTTGGGGCGTTATCATTGTGGTCAGAGTGAAAGTGAAAGTGAAAGTGAAGTTGCCCAGTCATGTCTGACTCTTTGCGACCCCATGGACTGTAGCCTACCAGGCTCCTATGTCCATGGGATTTTCCAGGCAATAGTACTGGAGTGGATTGCCGTTTCCTTCTCCAGCAGATCTTCCTGATCCAGAGATGGAACCCAGGTCTCCCACATTGTAGACAGACGCTTCACTATCTGAGCCACCAGGGAAGCAAAGCGTATAAATCATTTTTTTTTTCTGAATGCCTTTCTTGTAAATATGAGTTTCACAGGACGCTCTAAATCTTTAGATATGAGGCTGATTTGATAGCTTCTGTGTGCCTGTGTCATTCTGACTTCAGATTTCATTTTCATAGCTCTGCTTGTGCAGTGAATCCAACACTCACCTCCCACTACCCCCACCAATTTACTCACCAAAAGGTGAGTTCCTCTGGGGTTTGGCTTTCTCTAGAGAGGTCAGCAGAGGGTTCCTTCCTTACTCTTTAGTTTTCTGCATCTCTCCCTGGAGGGTATCAGGTTACCTGGCCAATAGCAAAATTTCACTCCTGGAGTTCTTGGCATCTGCGGCATTGGCAGTCAATGGATTTTCAAGTAAAGCTCTCTGATGGGTAGACAGAGAAAAGTTCTCTCCCGAGACCCTCCTGTAGCAAGTGTCCAGTGACTACATGGGCTTAGAGGGAGGGCTGCCCTGCTTTGGTTACCAGCCAGCTGTTTACTTAGCTTCTTGATCTGATAAGAAGAAGATAATAAAAGTCCTGACATCATAAGCTTTTTTATAATAATTAAATAAAATCATGCACATAAAGTATAACATCAAATCTGGCCTACACTAAGCAGTCAATAACAAAAGCTAATTGATGCCCTTAATGCATGTGTGTGTGTAATTGATGATATAATAAATTTAATTTTCTAGTCTAGAGATTCCAGATATGATTCATCTAAACCTCTGGGGGAAGGTTTTGGGATATGAGATATTACAAAATATACCAACAAGAAAGCAACAAAATGCAATATAATGTCAAGATTAGGTTGAGCAGTAACAGAGACTTCAAATAACTGTGGCTTCTACAACATAGAAATTTCTCTCTTACATAAAAGCCCAGAATTGGCAGTCTAATGTCAGGATGGCACTTTGTGAGGTCTTCAGAGATTTAGGCTGTCTCTAATCCCCTCCCACCTCCAACTTTATTGAAGTATAATTTACAAAAGTATGTATATATTTAAAGTGTACAACTTGATGCTTTAATACATGTGTACATTGTGAATTGAGTACCACAATCAAGCCAATGAACACATTCATCGTGTTACATAGTTACTTTTTTATGTAAATGCTTAAAATCTATTTTCTTAGCCTATTTCAGGTACACAGTACATAATTATTAACTATAGTCACCATGATGTACGTTAGATCCTCAGGACATATTTATCTTATGACTAAGTTTATACCCTTGGACCAACATCTCCCCATTTTCCACATCCTCAGCCCTTGACAACCACCTTTCAACTATGTTTTTATGATTTGACTTTTGTTTTCAATTCCACATAGAATTAAACATACCATATTTGTCCTTGTTTGGCTTATTTTACTTAGTGTAGAGCCCTCTAGGTTCACACATGTTGTCACAAATGGAAAGATTTCATTCTTTTTTAAAAGGAATAATATATATTTATCTATTTCTTTATCTGTTCATCCATCCACAGACACTTAGGTTGTTCCTCTCTCTGTCCTGATGCTTCACCATACATTGACCCCTTGAGTCACTTCTTGACCCAAGAAGGCTGCTCAACTCCATCCATCAAATTTAATTCAAGGGAAGAAGAAGTAGAAACAGGAAAAAACAGATGGTATAAACTTGCCCTCCTTTTGGGAGGATTCCTGGAAGCTGTCACATGACACTTCTGCTTAGAACCCATTCTTCAGAACTGAGTCAACATGGCCTTCAGTTCAGTTCAGTCGCTCAGTCGTGTCTGACTCTTTGCGATCCCATGAATCGCAGCACGCCAGGCCTCCCTATCCATCACCATCTCCCGGAGTTCACTCAGACTCACGTCCATCGAGTCCGTGATGCCATCCAGCCATCTCATCCTCGGTTGTCCCCTTCTCCTCCTGCCCCCAATCCCTCCCAGCATCAGAGTCTTTTCCAATGAGTTAACTCTTTGCATGAGGTGGCCAAAGTACTGGAGTTTCAGCTTTAGCATCATTCCCTCCAAAGAAATCCCAGGGTTGATCTCCTTCAGAATGGACTGGTTGGATCTCCTTGCAGTCCAAGGGACTCTCAAGAGTCTTCTCCAACACCACAGTTCAAAAGCAACAATTCTTCGGCACTCAGCTTTCTTCACAGTCCAACTTTCACATCCATACATGACCACAGGAAAAACCATAGCCTTGACTATGGCCTTACCCAACAGCAAAGGAGGCTGAGAAATTCAACCTTTATTCTATATTGCCATATGCCCAACCAAAAATCAGTGGTTCTATTATAATGGAGGAAATGGAAAATGAAGATTGTAAACAGTCTCTGCCATAAAAACCCCCAAACCCCAATACAGTATACTAATGCATATGTATGGAATTTAGAAAGATGGTAATGATAACCCTGTATGCGAGACAGCAAAAGAGACACAGATGAATAGGACAGTCTTTTGGACTCTGTGGGAGAGGGAGAGGGTGGGATGATTTGGGAGAATGGCATTGAAACATGTATAATATCATATAAGAAACGAATCGCCAATCTAGGTTCAATGCAGGATACAGGATGCCTGGGGCTAGGGCACTGGGATGACCCAGAGGGATGGTATGGGGAGGGAGGTGGGAGTGGGGGTTCAGGATTGGGAACACGTGTACACCCATGGCGGATTCATGTTGATGTATGGCAAAACCAGTGCAATATTGTAAAGTGAAAAAAAAAAAAAAATCCTTCTCCTCATGATAGTCATCATAATCAAGGATCTTAAGTGAGGTCCCTAAAACGTTAGTGCATTTTTTCAATAAATTCAATAATAAGGCCTAGCATTATGCTTGGCACTGATATACAAGCCATAAATCTAGGCACTGAGGGTACAAAGATAAGTAAGGAACAGTTCCTCTCCAAAAATAGTACAATGTTTTATGTGCTGTACCAGCGGTGGTTACAAAGTGTTACTGGATATGGAGGAAGGAATGATTAAACTTTCTGGGGGAGAGGATTACAGGGGATGGCCTGAGGAGGCCTCATGGAAAATAATTTTTGTTTGGGACCTTCATAGATAAAGAGAACCTTCTTAGAAATGAGCAGAATTGAGCCCAGAGCTGAC
This sequence comes from Oreotragus oreotragus, assembly GCA_006410675.1. Lineage (NCBI taxonomy): Eukaryota > Metazoa > Chordata > Mammalia > Artiodactyla > Bovidae > Oreotragus > Oreotragus oreotragus. Next base: position 281,532 of record SJYX01023143.1, read on the forward strand.
CGCCGGGAACATTCTCCACTATAGGAAAGGGATGCTTGGCTTAAGTAAGTGGATTCAAGCAAAGAGTTAAAGAGAAATGGAATGGAGAGGGAGAAGAAAAGAATGTAAAGCAATGATCATTTTTTACTTTCAGTGATGAAACTTGGCTGGACCACTTATGGTCTTAATCTATTTTTTTTCCCCTGAAATATTGAGTACTTTTCACGAAGAGCTAATTTAGCATACTGTATATGGGGCAGCGTAGAGGAACTAAAGAGCCTCTTGATGAAAGTGAAAGAGGAGAGTGAAAAGGCTGGCTTAAGACTCAACATTCAAAAAACAAAGATCATGGCAACGGGTCCCATCGCTTCATGGCAAATAGATGGGGAAACAATGGAAACAGTGACAGACTTTATTTTCCTGGGCTCCCAAATCGCTACAAATGGTGACTGCAGCCATGAAATTAAAAGGCACTTTCTCCTTGAAAGAAAAGCTATGACCAACGTAGACGGCATATTAAAAAGCAGAGACATTACTTTGCCAACAAAGGTCCATCTAGTCAGAACTATGGTTTTTCCAGTAGTCATGTATGGATGTGAGAGTTGGATTATAAAGAAAGCTGAGCACTGAAGAATTGATGCTTTTGAACTGTGGTGTTAGAGAAGACTCTTGAGAGTCCCTTGGACAGCAAGGAGATCCAACCAGTCCATCCTAAAGGAATCAGTCCTGAATATTCATTGGAAGGACTGATGCTGAAGCTGAAACTTTAATACTTTGCCTACCTGATGTGAAGAACTGACTCCTTGAAAAAGACCCTGATACAGGGAAGGATTGAAGTAAGAGGAGAAGGGAATGACAGAGGATGAGATGGACTCGATGGACATGAATTTGAGCAAGCTCTGGAAGTTGGTGATGAACAGGGAAGCCTGGAATGCTGCAGTCCATGGGATCGCAAAGAGTCGGACATGACTGAGTGACTGAACTGAATTGATACGGGGCAGAAAGATTCTTTTTAGAAACAGACTAACAGTATTAAATGTCAGACTTAGCTGAAGTTTATATGATATGAAATTTCTGCTAGAATATAGAAAATAATCTCATTGAGAAAGTAATCAAAGCTCCGGGGGAAAAGCCTCAGTGATGGCAATAAAATCAATCTCAATTTATGATTACAAATGGGGAAATGAATTTATAAAGTTAACAAGCTTTCCCAAATCATGGGGCTTTATTATGGAAGGAACTCAGATTTTCTCATTCCTGGCAATGTCACGGGTTCCCTCAGTTACTAAGCCTGTTTTGCATGTGGATGTGGAATTTTCTATATTGAATACAAGTGATGATAAATTGAAATAATAATGGAGTACAGCTCAGGCAAATAAACATGGAACTGGGGGTACATTGAGGATCTGGTCTCAGGCAGATCTCTGCACTGAGAACTTGAACTTTCTGTGTACTGTACCAGACCCAAGGACATCGTCAGCCATATTCAGAGCATCACTTGCCAGCTACAACCTTATGGTCTCAATGTCTCCCCGTGTATCTATGCAACCATTTTGGATTACAACCAACCCTTACTTAACAACATTTTTACTTCTTGCCAGATCCAACTACTGTTCAGTTGCTCAGATGTGTCCGACTCTTTGTGGCCCCATGGACTGCAGCATGCTAGGCTTCCCTGTTCTCCACTATCTCCCAGAGTTTGCTCAAACTCATATCCATTGAGTTGGCGATGTCATCCAACCATCCTATCCTCTGGGCCCCTTCTCCTCCTGCCTTCAATCTTTCCCAGAATGAGGGTCTTTTCTAATGAGTTGGTTCTTCCCATCATGTGGCCAAAGTATCGGAGCTTCAGCTTCAGCATCAGTCCTCCCAGTGAATATTCCAGGTTGATTTCATTTAGGATTGACCAGTTTGAACACCTTGCTGATCCAACTGTAATTCTTGATAAATAACTCATGTAACCAATTGTAAGCTTGAGATTTTGCCTATATAGTTCTGCTCCATTTTGTAGTCTGGCAGAAAGCAATTTAAATGCCTCTTGAATCTGCATCTCCCAGGCTACAGTCCCAACAAACCCCAAATAAACATCTTTTTATTTCAATCAGGTCTCTGTTTCTCAAATTCTGTTTGAAACATGTAATGTTTCAAATTCCAATTTGTTTTCTATTCTGTTCCAGCATGCATACATTCTAACATAAACTCGCACGTACAATCTGAAAATACCTATAGTTGATTGTGAAAAATGTCTTGATAAAGCTTTATCATGCATCTGGATAAAACATTGTAGACTGTGATGCTACAAAACTGTCACTATAAACATAGATGCCATCACATGTCAAAACTGGATTCAAGATAATTTGAAGAACTTCTTTCTAAAAGAGCACAGAAGGACTTCAGTTCATCAGAATCTGGGGAAGAAAAAGTATTCAGCCATCTGAGGCACTGCTGAGTGTGACATAAACCTTCCTGAAGTTGGGATGGGAGACTATGAGAAGCCTAGAGTCTATTCAAGAGACAGATACAAAGTCTGTATGCAAAATATGCTGCTTTCAGCAGAAAAAAATAAGGATGAAGCAAAATAAAAGTAGCAATTGTGTTAGACTCTTTTGTTTCATGCTAGGGAGGGATTTTCAGTGCTAATCAAATAAATGGCCCGATTTGAAATAATTTCACTATGTAATTTCGAGGAAACGCAATAAAAGTTTCCCAAACAATAAATGTCACTATTAATTTATAAAACTTCTTGTTGCCCACTGGATTTGTATTCAAGATGGTCTTATTATTATTATTATTTCCTCTATCTTTTAAGTTACTTTCAATTAGCTTCTGCTTTTGCAGTTTTTCGAGAAAGATTACCATTTCCTAAGTCAGATAGAATTTTGCTCTCTCTCTTTATTTTTTTTTTTAGCTTTCCTGTCTTGGGAACTTTTGTGATTTGTTTTCATTTTTCGCCACTCCAGATGGCATGCAGAATATTAGTTCCCTGACCAGGGATCAGACTCACGCCCTCTGCAGTGGAAGTGCAGAGTCTTAATTGCTGGACTGGCAGGGAAGTCCGAGGATTTTTGGTTTTGACTCTTAAGAACCCACCAACCTCTTGGCCAGGGTCTTCCTCTAGCTGAGCCACAGCTAGGTTTCCAGCACAAGAGGTTGCAAGGTGGTAGACTCGGTTAGACAGAGGGGCTGTATGCTAGTAAGCATGTGAACCTTGGGTTTGAATACTAGCCCTGCCACTTTCTAGCTGTGTGACTTTAGACAGGTTGTTTAACTTCTCTGTGTCTCAGTTGCCTACATCATAAGTTGCTGCAAGGGTTGAGTGCCCAGTGCATAATGAATGCTCAAAGAAATGTTACTTAATATCATTACTGTGTTTCCAACAATATATTTATGTTGAAGCAAATGCTTCTTTTTTAAAAAATTTTTTATTTTAAATAATAAGTTACTTTACAGTATTGTAGTGGTTTTTGCCATACACTGACATGAATCAGCCATGGATGTACATGTGTTCCCCATCCTGAACCCCCCTCCCACCTCCCTCCCCATCCCGTCCCTCATTGTCATCCCAGTGCACCAGCCCTGAGCACCCTGTCTCATGCATCGATCCTGGACTGGCAATCTGTTTCACATATGATAATATACATGTTTCAATGCTGTTCTCTCAAATCATCCCATCCTTGCCTTCTCCCACAGAGTCCAAAAGACTATTCTACACATCTGTGTCTATTTTGCTGTCTCGCATATAGGGTCATCATTACCATTTTTCTAAATTCCACATATATGTGTTAATATACTGTATTGGTGTTTATTTTTCTGGCTTACTTCACTCTGTATGATAGGCTCCAGTTTCATCCACCTCATTAGAACTGATTCAAATGCATTCTTTTCAATGGCTGAGTAAGATTCCATTGTGTATATGTACCACAGCTTTCTTATCCATTCATCTGCTGATGGACAACTAGGTGAAGCAAATGCTTCTTTAACATTTTCTTTAATATCATGTGTCCTGAAGAGGAGAATCCAGTTATTGAAGTCAAAAGATCTTGGTTCAAAGCCCAACATTACCACGTTCTAAATGTGTGACTTGGCAAAGCATACAACCCCCATAGGCCTCAGTTTTCTCAACCATAAAATGTAAAGAGAGATGGATACCCATTGATGCAAAACTCCTATACGTTCCAGCTCCTCCCTTTGCCTCTTCAGAGCAGTTTCTCAGAGTTTATCTGAAATGCTGTCTCCCAGGCAGCAGTCCTCATTTTGCCCCAAATAAACCTTAACTTAAAACTCTCACATTTTGCAAACTTTTTTCAATATGTATCTGCCCAATATTATCTTTTCAAATATTATTAATTTTTTCAAATGGAGTCATTTGTCAGGGATTCTCCCACACACACCACATATTTGTCACACAGATGAGCTGTGAATTTAATGTTTCCAGGCTTCCCAGGTGGCACTAGTGGTAAAGAACCCACCTGCCTATGCAGGAGACATAAAAACTTGCATTTGATCCCTGGGTTGGGAAGATCCTCCGGAGAAGGGCGTGGCAACCCACTCTAGTATTCTTGCCTGGAGAATCCCATGGACAGAGGTGCTTGGTGGGCTATGATCCATGGGGTCACAAAGATTAGGATACAATTTAGCAGGCATGGCTTAGGGATCTCTTTGGGAAGCTAGAGGATGCCCAGGAAGCTCCCAACACACTGAGGGGCACACAGGCCAAACAGTTTGGGCACTACCTCAGGGGCTGGCTGACGATATTGTAGCCTAATCATGGGCTGTAAGAGTAAGTCACAAACTGGGGAGTTGTGCCACTAAGATTACCTCTGGTGCTGCAGTGATAAAGAATCTACCTGTAGGAGATGCAAAAGACGCAGGTTCGATCCCTGGGTGGGGAAGATCCCCTGGAGTAGGAAGTGGCAACCCATTCCAGTATTCTTGCCTGGAAAATTCCATGGACAGAGGAGCCTGGTGGACTAAACAGTACATGGGTTTGCAAAGAGTCAGATATTACTGAACACGCACACATGCAACAGAATTCCAGAAATCAGGAAAAGAACTTAGTGGCAGCAACCTGTTTGAGTATCAACACTGGCAAAGATAAGCATCTATCAATCGTGTGGGAACTTTGCCTTCTGCAAGCAGTGACGTAGGGGAATGAAAAGCATTAAAAATGTGAAGCAGGTCATCTAACTTCCCAGTTCAAGCTCTCCAATATTTCCTCATCAAATTACTGTAAAATCTAAAGTCTTTTCCATGGTTTGCGAGGTTCTACCTAATCTGGTCCCTGCCTACCTATGCTCCCTGACCCCCACCCCCACNCCCCCCTCCCACCTCCCTCCCCATCCCGTCCCTCATTGTCATCCCAGTGCACCAGCCCTGAGCACCCTGTCTCATGCATCGATCCTGGACTGGCAATCTGTTTCACATATGATAATATACATGTTTCAATGCTGTTCTCTCAAATCATCCCATCCTTGCCTTCTCCCACAGAGTCCAAAAGACTATTCTACACATCTGTGTCTATTTTGCTGTCTCGCATATAGGGTCATCATTACCATTTTTCTAAATTCCACATATATGTGTTAATATACTGTATTGGTGTTTATTTTTCTGGCTTACTTCACTCTGTATGATAGGCTCCAGTTTCATCCACCTCATTAGAACTGATTCAAATGCATTCTTTTCAATGGCTGAGTAAGATTCCATTGTGTATATGTACCACAGCTTTCTTATCCATTCATCTGCTGATGGACAACTAGGTGAAGCAAATGCTTCTTTAACATTTTCTTTAATATCATGTGTCCTGAAGAGGAGAATCCAGTTATTGAAGTCAAAAGATCTTGGTTCAAAGCCCAACATTACCACGTTCTAAATGTGTGACTTGGCAAAGCATACAACCCCCATAGGCCTCAGTTTTCTCAACCATAAAATGTAATGAGAGATGGATACCCATTGATGCAAAACTCCTATACATTCCAGCTCCTCCCTTTGCCTCTTCAGAGCAGTTTCTCAGAGTTTATCTGAAATGCTGTCTCCCAGGCAGCAGTCCTCATTTTGCCCCAAATAAACCTTAACTTAAAACTCTCACATTTTGCAAACTTTTTTCAATATGTATCTGCCCAATATTATCTTTTCAAATATTATTAATTTTTTCAAATGGAGTCATTTGTCAGGGATTCTCCCACACACACCACATATTTGTCACACAGATGAGCTGTGAATTTAATGTTTCCAGGCTTCCCAGGTGGCACTAGTGGTAAAGAACCCACCTGCCTATGCAGGAGACATAAAAACTTGCATTTGATCCCTGGGTTGGGAAGATCCTCCGGAGAAGGGCGTGGCAACCCACTCTAGTATTCTTGCCTGGAGAATCCCATGGACAGAGGTGCTTGGTGGGCTATGATCCATGGGGTCACAAAGATTAGGATACAATTTAGCAGGCATGGCTTAGGGATCTCTTTGGGAAGCTAGAGGATGCCCAGGAAGCTCCCAACACACTGAGGGGCACACAGGCCAAACAGTTTGGGCACTACCTCAGGGGCTGGCTGACGATATTGTAGCCTAATCATGGGCTGTAAGAGTAAGTCACAAACTGGGGAGTTGTGCCACTAAGATTACCTCTGGTGCTGCACTGATAAAGAATCTACCTGTAGGAGATGCAAAAGACGCAGGTTCGATCCCTGGGTGGGGAAGATCCCCTGGAGTAGGAAGTGGCAACCCATTCCAGTATTCTTGCCTGGAAAATTCCATGGACAGAGGAGCCTGGTGGACTAAACAGTACATGGGTTTGCAAAGAGTCAGATATTACTGAACACGCACACATGCAACAGAATTCCAGAAATCAGGAAAAGAACTTAGTGGCAGCAACCTGTTTGAGTATCAACACTGGCAAAGATAAGCATCTATCAATTGTGTGGGAACTTTGCCTTCTGCAAGCAGTGACGTAGGGGAATGAAAAGCATTAAAAATGTGAAGCAGGTCATCTAACTTCCCAGTTCAAGCTCTCCAATATTTCCTCATCAAATTACTGTAAAATCTAAAGTCTTTTCCATGGTTTGCGAGGTTCTACCTAATCTGGTCCCTGCCTACCTATGCTCCCTGACCCCCACCCCCACTTGCTTCACTCCAAGAATGCTGCCCTTTCATCTGTTTTCAAAGACATCAAGTTGGTTCTTTTACCTTGTGACTGGGGCTGTCTTACTCAAATGTTGTCATTAAGACTTTTCCTGTGACTCAGGTCTCAACCCTGATGTCATTGCTGACTGAATCTAAAATTGTCCCTTAGACCCTCTCCATCATTTATGTTTATAATATCCTGGGAACTTATCACTGTCACAGTTTTCTTATTTGTAATATATTTATTGTCAATTTCAAGCCCAAAGGGTATAATTCCCCTGAGAAGGGAGGGGTCTTTTCTGTCTTGTTTCCTGTTGTATCCTCATGTAGGGAGCAGAGCACCTAGCACATAGTTGGTGCTCAGTAAAGTTGTCAATTTAATATATGGGTGAGCAAATGAGTGAGTGAGGATGGTACCAGAGAAGCCTGCCTTCTTCTCCATTTTAATTTTATGTAATTAACAGAAGGGGTGGTTTTTGGAAATAGGGGGATTAACACGAAGAAACTCTTGAAATGAGTCTCAACAATCAAAGTGATGTAATATTTTGAGGACCACAGAATCTGGAGTCAGACTTGCCAAGTTCAGTTCCCACCCTGCTGCTCTGTGACTTGTGGTAGGTCCTCTAACACTCTGGGGAAAAAAAAATGAGTGTGATAGTGAAAATTCTTCTTATTGTTTGAGTATTAAATGAGATAATACATATAAAGCTCTTTAAATAATGACAGGGCCATAATAAATCATTGTGTTGTCATTTGGTAAAACTTCAAGTCTCTGAGTCCCTAGCCTCCCTCCCTCCCCACTTCATGTCAGCTTTCCTGAATGCTGAGCATTGCCTTCTGCGACTGGAGCCTGCCCTCCCGGGCGGGCGTTCTCAGTCCTCCCCATGCCGCCCCCAGGTGCTAAGGAAATTTCCATCTCCAGGTCCCTGGAGTTTAGCTTCAGTTCCATCCCTTTCTTTCTTACTAGAGAAAGCACTTTGGAAAACAAAGTGAAAACCTAGTTATTAGAAGGATAACAGGAATCTTCTCAAATTCAGAAAACTATAAGTGTAAATCATTAGAAAACTCCATCATCTCTCAAATGACACTAGATAAATGAGACTGGGAACCACTGCCTTCATGGCAAGAAAAGGATTGAAAATGAAATGGAGAAGAAAGCCGCCTTGAGCAGTAACTCCTATAGTCCCAAATTATAGTTGATGATATTACCTACCATCAGGTCCCAGGGAAGAATCTTCCTGAACTGCATCCAGGAAGTTACACTGTCCATCAAGAGTAATGGAATTGGATCCCTGCCCCTCCACAGGGGAGCCATTGATTGAAAATGGTATGTAAGTTAATGCTTGAAAAAGTCCATTAGCAGGGATTGCATCCTGCCAGAACTGTGCACACAGAACATCAGCAGAATGAATGGCTTCAGACTACTACTAGGTAATGGGTGATACTGAAACCGTTAGGTGTTATAGGTGTCTGAAGAGCTCTGGCACCTTAATCCTTTATGTCTCAACACAGAAAGGAATTCAGTGAGAGGCAAAGTGATAGATAAGAAGTGATTTATTAGACTAGGGTGCTTGTAAGGTTCACAAGCTGGCAGGCAAGCATTGAGCTCGCTGCCCTGGGTATTCAGTGGGATATGTTTTTATAATTAGAGAAAGAAGGCGGGGGGCAGGGGGAGCTGATCTCTGTTTTTCTTGAGTAGACTTCATGTTTCCTTCATCAGTTCCTCCCCCAGGTAGGGCAGGGAAGTTTCCTTGTCCCTCCCTATATGGTCAGGCCAGGTCTGTCGTAACACTTTGGAAAAATATTTTTGGGTGTCAGTACAATGAGGTTCTTTCATTTTGAAAAGTCACCTTCCCATAAATGACTTGTGTGTGTGTGTGTGTGTGTGTATGCACAGAACCTGTTTTGGAAGTCATTAACTTGATGATTTCATTGGGTAGTTTGAAGGCCTTATTTTCTACTATTGTTTTATTGTTTTGGGGGGCATGGCACAAAGAGCTCACTGGGTAGGCTGTAGGTCTCATGCCACCAATGTTCTATCATTTGGGGGCATGTCTCCTATTTCTGTTGCATGGCTTTGTTGCTAAGCAAGTTAGCTTGATTTCATCATTAGGCAAGTCTGTCTGACTCTAATGCAAAGTGACTTGTTTTACTTTATGAGTCAAGCAGGCTCACATTGTTTCAGAATTTTCTCATTATTTTCTTGAGTGATCATTAGTCTTACTGCGATCTGCCAAATTCCCCTAAAGTTCTCTCTATCAGCAATTCTCTAATGGTTTCTAAGCTGACTATTTGATCATCCTATCCTGTCCTTATCAGTTCAGTTCAGTTCAGTTGCTCAGTCATGTCCGACTCTTTGCGACTCATGAATCGCAGCACTCCAGGCCTCCCTGTCCATCACCAACTCCTGGAGTTCACTCAGACTCACGTCCATCGAGTCCGTGATGCCATCCAGCCATCTCATCCTCGGTCGTCCCCTTCTCCTCCTGCCCCCAATCCCTCCCAGCATCAGAGTCTTTTCCAGTAAGTCAACTCTTTGCATGAGGTGGCCAAAGTACTGGAGTTTCAGCTTTAGCATCATTCCTTCCAAAGAAATCCCAGGGCTGATCTCCTTCAGAATGGACTGGTTGGATCTCCTTGCAGTCCAAGGGACTCTCAAGAATCTTCTCCAGCACCACAGTTCAAAAGCATCAATTCTTCGATGCTCAGCCTTCTTCACAGTCCAACTCTCACATCCATACCTGACCACAGGAAAAACCATAGCCTTGACTAGACGGACCTTAGTCAGCAAAGTAATGTCTCTGCTTTTGACTATACTATCTAGGTTGGTCACAACTTTTCTTCCAAGGAGTAAGTGTCTTTTAATTTCATGGCTGCAGTCACCATCTGCAGTGATTTTGGAGCCCAAAAAAATAGTCTGACACTGTTTCCACTGTTTCCCCATCTATTTCCCACAATAGCATTATTTTTAACTAAATAATAAAATGCATATAATTCTCCTTCTATATGGTGTTCCATTACACTCTTCATTTGTGGTCTTTGTAGAAACCTGAAAAGAAGTATTCCTAAGGACTAGTTACGGATCTGAAGACTAGTTATATATCTGAGCTAGGTTACATGACTCTTTTAGAGTTTCTTCCCAAATCAAACCCTTAAGCAAGGATTTGAATGTTAAGTTGCTTATTGGCAAGTACAAGGAACATTGTTAGGAGAGTGAACAAGTGCTACAGGGAAAGGATGAAGCCAGTAAAGAAGGTGTTACGAAACCAGTGGCCTCAGTGGGCAACTGAAATATAATACCATAGGGAAATTCTGGGAAACAGTGTGAAACACACATTTCAGAATAATCCTACCTGAGGGACAAGGGCTTGGGGTAGATTGAGCAGGAGAGTCATTGGAGTGAGACAAAGCTGCAATAATTTCCTGGTGCTTCCAGCCTGCTGCAAACACATGTCATTGAAAGTGCCTTACAGGTTTCCAAAAAGAGCCTTTTAGGTCCCAAGATGTCCATTCTCAGTGCTCCATCAGCTGGAGCACACTGAGTCAGTGAGGGATGTAAGGGGGATACTGGTGGTAGCTGGATCATTAACCACGGAAGTCAATGTAAGCTAATCTGAACACCATGACTAGCTGGAAGATCCCTGGCAAAATTTTAACCTTCTTTCGTCTCAGTATTTAAGCCTAAACATTAATACCGGCCGTATCAGGCCGCTGTGAACATTAATGCAGAAAATGTATGTCAAGTAAACCCTGGTACACAGTAACTCTTCAACAGATTTTACATATATATTAAGTCCTTGGGGTCCTGAGGCCAGGCCAACTGCTCTCTTATTGAATGTAGCTTTAACAGGGCTTATTATTATTATTTTTTTAACCATTCTTACTTTGATCTGGGAATGTAACATATTACCAACTACAGCAGGAGAGAAAAGGCCCATTCGTATGTCAGATAATCACCCATTATTAAGTATATATTATACAAACAGGATCTAGATTGCTATGCCCAGAGGTTTAAACAATTTTTGAAGAAGTAACACAAGGGAACTTCTGTGGCCCCGTAGATGGCTCCATGGCTCTCTCTGCCCTCAGTCTGTGGTTTAGTCCCAAATGCAAGCTCCAGATCAACCCTTTTAGCTAGTGGATGTGTGGCTCCCTCCCCTTGGCAGTAGACATGAGGAAACAGGGGGTGTTGTCAGTTTCCAAGGGAACCATTCATCTCAAGATGCTTAAGAGACCTGCATGTTCTTTTCTCTGTTTGTGGCCATGGTCATTCCATTTGCAAATAATGAAATGTGCTCCTAAACATTATTTCTTTTATGGAAAGAAGAATGCTGTCAAAAGAGAAAAATCTTGGTTTGGCAAAACTCTAAAAGGAACCCAATAGAAACTGTTGATTTACCTGCATGCTTATTTTTCAAATTGGGGAAATAAATACGTTTTTAGAAATTACCTTTCATACAAAAGATACTTATTGACATTTTACGGGTTTAAAAAAATCTGTCTTTACTGTATCATTGACAGTCTGAGAAAAGATCTGTTGTATTTAAAGTTATTTTTGCCTTAAAAAAGAACTGTAAATAGCTGCATTCAGTTGGTTCTTAAATATCAGGGTGAGAATTTGATTTGGATTTTAAAGCTATTAGTCTCCCAGTCAGCATTATTGAAGAACTTCTTTGCAAGAGTACAAATTGAAAGGAGGCAAAATATTTAATAAAAATAGATGGTTATCAAATTTTCAAGAGAATGTCAATTTCTAGCAATCATTTTTTAAAAATAATTTTTTTTATGTGGATCATTTTTAAAGTCTATTGAATCTTTTACAGTATTGCTTCTGTTGTTTACGTTTTGGGTTTTTGGCCATGACGCATGTGGGATCCAACCCACGACTCCTGCATTGGAAGGTGAAGTCTTAACCACCGCACTGCCAGGAAAGTCCCCTAACAATTATACTTGAGAAAAGATTTGCAGTACTTTCTGGGTATTTTTAAACAATGGATCAAGATTTACTTTCTGGTTTTATGTAAAAGTAGCTTGAGCAAGAACAAAAAAAATGTAACTGGTTCCATTTCCACCATCTCTTCTTATCTTTTTCCTTTATGGCTTGACTGGAAGATTCCCAGTTCAATGCCTCTTCTTTTTGGATTCATTAGTAGTACTATTTTGTTCATAGACTGATTTTTTTTGAGGCTGGAATCAGAGTTGATGCTTTTTACATGCTAATTTCTGCTCATTTAGATTTCTTTTTTTTTTTTTTTTGGTTTTTCATAATAAATTTTCGCCTGTCTTATTTTCAGCCTTTCTACTTAGCCACTCAATTACTCAAACTACATAATATATATAATGCCCAAGATCTCATATCCTATTCTCTTTAGAGAAATGACCAGAAACCCCAAAAGTTAATGTTTTCCACTTACAAACTCACTGAAGCCCTGCTAAAGTGGAACTGAGATTTCTTAATTGCTTCTCTGTTTGGCAGAGCTTTGATTTTTAATCCTTGTCTGTATGGTTCCAGAGTTCATGCATTTGATTTTATATCAAACGCCTCTTTGTTCGGTGCAAAACTAAAAAAAAGAACCTTTTATCTTTTTTGATACTCATACAATGAATGTTGCTGGTGCATCAGGACCAAGAAATGGGAAATTCACAACAAACAGCCAGCAACTAGTCACCTCTAAAGTGCTCAAAATTGGTTGGGAGATATGTTCGTAATCTTAACAAAACTTTTCACTTACCTCCTTTACTTCTTCTTTTGAGATAAAAGAAAACTCATTTTTGAGTTCCCCAAAACAGATGTTTAATATTTAAAAAACATTCTTTATTCATTGCATCACTTTTGTATTTACTTTCATTACCACCATTTAAACATCTTGTTTCTGCCTTTTTTCCTGCAAATAGATAAAACTGAACAACATCAAGGCATAAATAAGCCTCTGGGGGTTGATCTGGGAGCTCTACCCTGTGAGAAGAGAGGTACCAATTCTAAACAAACAAATTAGAACACAATCCCTTTGTACATTGGACATGCTGATTTGTACCAGGTTAAAAATGGATTGGAAGTAGGATGGATTGAAATCTAAAGGTTGACTTTGCCTCCACCTGGGTTTGTCATCTTGAGCAAGTTTCCAGACATTTCTAAACTTCTATTTCCTTTTTTCTAATATGGGGAAAATAATAGTGCCTACTACAAAGGGTTGCTATGAGATATAAGTGGTATATGTAAAGCACCTTGTAAAAGCTAAACAAATATTAGCTATTATGATCATGTTCTTAAGGCACCCTTTAGACCCCAGATTACAAATATTGGGAGCTAGAAAGATCAGGGTTCAGGCCCAAAGTCCTTTCTAGCATGAAATCCAGTGGTTTATTACAGAGAGATTACTGTTACTAGTAAGAATTCCTAGTATAACCCTGGAAAATTTCACAGTCTTTAGGTCTGTATTTTCTTCTTTAGAATAGATGTAAGTAACAATAAAACCTACCTCTCCTTTTTCCCCCTTGGTTTTATTGGGCTATAATTGACATGTAACATTGTGTAAGTTTGAGGTATAGGACTTGATCATTTGATATATGTATATATTATAAAATAATTGACATAATAAGGTTAGTTAACCTCTCTATCACCTCACATAGTTAACTTTTGTGTGTGTGAGTATATGCGATGATTACATTTAAGATCTATTCTCTTAGGAACTTTCCAGTATATCATACAGTTTTGTTAACTATCATCATTGTACTGAACATTAGATCCCCAGAATTTCTTGCTCTTTTAGCTGGAGATTTTAACCCTTTCCCCAACATCTCCCCATTTCCCCCACCCTCAGCCCCTGGCAGCCACCATTCTACTACCTATTTCTATTAGCTCAAAAATCTCCCTCTCCTGGGTGTGGAGAAAAGGAATTCTCTTAAACTCTTGGTGGAAAAACCATAGCTTTGACTAGCAAAGCTGGTCAAAAAACCATAGCTTTGTTGGCAAAGTAATGTCTCTGGTTTTTAATATGCTGTCTAGATTGGTCATAGCTTTTCTTCCAAGGAGCAAGTGTCTTTTAATTTCATGGCTGCTATCATCTGCAGTGATCTTGGAGCCCAAGAAAATAAAGTCTGTCACTGTTTCCATTGTTTCTCCATCTATTTGCCGTGAAGTGATGGGATCAGATGCCATGATTTTCATTTTTTGAATGTTGAGTTTTAAGCCAGCTTTTTCACTCTCTTCTTTCACCTTCATCAAGAGGATCTTTAGTTCCTCTTCACTTTCTGCCATAAGGGTGGTGTCATCTGCATATCTGAGATTATTGATATTTCTCCCTGCAATCTTGATTCCATCTTGTGCTTCATCCAGCTCGGCATTTCACATAATGTTCTCTGTATGTAAGTTAAATAAGCAGGGTGACAATATACAGCCTTGACATACTCCTTTCCTGATTTAGAACTTGTCTGTTGTTACACGTTCAGTTCTAACTGTTGCTTCTTTACTTGCATACAGATTTCTCAGGAGGCAGGTCAGGTGGTCTGGTATTCCCATTTCTTGAAGAATTTTCAACAGTTTGTTGTGATCTACACAGTCAAAGGCTTTGGTGTAATCACTAAAGCAGAAGTATATGTTTTTCTGGAATTCTCTTGCTTTTTCTATGATCCAGCAGATATTGTCAATTTGATCTCTGGTTCCTCTGCCTTTTCTAAAACCAGCTTGAACATCTGGAAGTTCACGGTTCATGTATTACTGAAGGAAGCCTGGCTTGAAGAATTTTGAGCATTACTTTGCTAACGTGTGAGATGAGTGCAATTGTGTGGTAGCTGGAACATTCTTTGGCATTGCCCTTCTTTGATATTGGAATGAAAATTGACCTTTTCCAGTCCTGTGGCCATTGCTGAGTTTTCCAAATTTGCTGGCATATACAGTGCAGTTTAGCAGCATCATCTTTTAGGATTTGAATTCATCACCTCCACTAGCTTTGTTCGTAGTGATGCTTCCTAAGGCCCACTTGACTTCACATTCCAGGATGTCTGGCTTTAGGTAGGTGATCACACCATCGTGGCTATCAGGGTCATGCAGATCTTTTTTGTATAGATTTTCTGTGTATTCTTGCCACCTCTTCTTAGTATCTTTGGCTTCTGTTAGGTCCATACCATTTCTGTCCTTTATTGTGCCCATCTTTGCATGTAAGATGCCTTTGGTATCTCTGATTTTCTTGAAGTGATCTCTAGTCTTTCCCATTCTATTGTCTTCCTCTGTTTCTTTGCATTGACCACTGAGGAAGGTTTTCTTATCTCTCCTTGTTATTCTTTGGAACTCTGTATTCAAATGGGTATGCTTCCCTCACAGGGCCACGCTAAAGATGAAACAAGATGTTACACATGGCCCACTTTGCATAGTGTACAATTCAGGATCAATGGTCAAAACGTTAGAGACGGGGATGAAGATGGTGATGATGCTGGTGGTGGCTGTGTTGAGAGTAATGAGGAGGAGGGTGGTGAAGGTGATGGTATTGATGATGGTAATGAATGTGATAATGATCATGACACTGGTGCTGGTGGTAACGATGATGATGATTTTGTTGATTTAGTGCTTAAAATTATTTACTCTTTCATTTTTCTTTTCAGAGTTGCTATTGTTTGCTAAAGCCACGGGCACTTAAAATTCAGACTTGAACTCTCCAAAGATACTCCTTTCTTTTTTTCTAATATAATCTGTTTGAAACTGTTTCCCTGATCAAATTACCTTGTTGGTTCCATATCTAACTCCTGTTTTATAAGCTACTTATTAAAACAAAAAGAAATGATGATATGAGACAACTATTTCTACATTTTCTTGTTTTCACTTAATTTGATGAATTTTCTGCTTGTTTTAAAGAAATAATGATATTGGCAGAGTGTTCAGATTGTCATTTTGATGGACCTTTGTAGTATTTGACAAGATTTGACAGAGCTTTCAAAAACTGTTAGGTTTATCAAAATTCTATTCTGTACTTTGTTACGATCCACCATCATTTGTTATAAATCAGAGACCTGTCAGATAAAAGCATTGTCATAGTAAGGGTTGTCAGTCTGTGCTCCTTGGGTCACCTGTGCCTCATTCAAACCAAAGAGCTATAATTTTATATCCCAAAATTCCAGATAAGATTTCATTTGGAAAGAGGTTGCACAGCTAAAACATTTGTGCTTTTGTACATGAATGTCTTTCTGTAGACTGAGACAGAAAATATATTTTCAGACAAGAAAAAATTATAATTAGTCATTTTTAGTAGGTCAGAAAGGTAATGGAGAAATGATGAGAAGAGTAAGGAAAAAAGGGAGGTAAATAAAAGACAGGTAGATAAAGACACACTTGATTAGATAAGTATATTTTAAATTTATTTTTTGTTTGATATAAGACTAACATATCCTTGGGGTCTAAGTTCAACAAGCAGCTCCTTGAGGATAGGAATTGGAATTTACACTGGGTTTTGTACATCATTAGTCTCTGCTCTGGCAGAGTCCTGGTATGGCTGGATCCAGAAGCTTCAAAACGGATTGATTATTCACTGGTCTTTCTTTCCATCACTCTGCTTTCCTATGTTGATTTCATAATCAGACAGGATTTTGCCAACATCAGTGATGCCTGTTGCTTCCATGGTTCTTCACTAGTGATCCTGGGAGCAGAGAATTAAAGGATGGGGAAGTACTCTACTTTCTCAGTATTACTAGAAATGGTTCTAAGCAGGACCCTCATTAGCCTGACTTGAGTCGTGTGTCCATATTTTAGCCAATCACTGTGGTTAGAGGAATGAAGTATTTTCATTGGCCATTTTTGGGTCACGTGTTTATTACTAGCGCTAGAGCCAGGAGGTAAATCTTATATGATGTATGTGGACCTGAGAGCAAGGAAAGAGTGTTAACTGAAAAGAAAATCAGAGTACTCTTCCCAAGAGGCAAAACAACTGATATATGGTGTATCTCTGAGGCTGTGGGCTTCCCAGGTGGCTCGGGCATAAAAAATCTGCCTGCTATTGCAGGAGACGCAGGTTCAATCCCTGGGTCAGGAATATACACTGGAAAAGGGAAATGGAAACCCACTCCAGTATTTTTGCCTGGGAAATACCATGGACAGAAGAAACTGGTGGGCTACAGTCCACGGGGTCACAAAAAGTCGGACATGGCTTAGTGATTAAACAACAATAGGAACAGTATCCTTGAAGCTACCTCTGCCCTTTCTCCTCTGGTTCACTCCTAAAACTCTCCAAAGAAAACATTCACTCTCCAAAGGAAATATTATGAAGAAAGAGTTAAAATACCAGCTTTGGAATAAGACATTCTGTGTTTAAATTTTGTTACTGCCACTTCCTAACTTGGTATGTCGCTGGACAATGACCTAACCTCTTTGAACTTCATTAGTTGCTGAGATTAAATGAGATAAGACTAAAGCAACACTGAGATGTTTGGACCCAGTAAGAACTCAATCAATGTTATATTTCACAGACGCTCTGTTAACCTCATCTACCTGCTTAAACTTCTCTCTAGTCTCAAAACACACAGATAGACACCTAGAACACATCTGTGGCTTGCTGAATATCTGGATACTTCTATTCCCAACGTTTGAGTTGCTATTGTTCCCAAACATGTATATCCCACTTGTGTTTCTTATTATATTAACATAATTATTATTAACTCTAATACTTTGGCCACCTCATGCAAAGAGTTGACTTATTGGAAAAGACCCTGATGCTGAGAGGGATTGGGGGCAGGAGGAGAAGGGGACGACAGAGGATGAGATGGCTGGATGGCATCACCGACTCGATGGACATGAGCTTGGGTAAACTCCAGGAGTTGGTGATGGACAGGGAGGCCTGGCGTGCTGCGATTCATGGGGTCGCAAAGAGTCGGACACGACTGAGCGACTGAACTGAACTGAACTGAATTATTACTAAACCAATGTCCTGGTAGTGCAAAAACAGAGGTATTTCTGTGAAACATCTTTTGAATACTTTATGAATTTTCTGGAAAGATTTGATAAAAGTGAATTACTAAAAAGAATTACTATAAAATTAAAGATGGGCAAAATAGTGTATAAGAATGAGGAAAGTAGTAAAGTTCAAGGAGGATTCTGCTTACCAAATAGTTTACATAGTGAAGAAACATGATATAGAACTCTAATCTCAGACCTTTATGCAAGTAAAAATTGTAGCTATAGTATATCAGTTGACTGGTGACTGTTTATAAAATTATGTGTTTTAAATTCAAATAATGCCCAAGGTATCCATGAACTATGTTTATGATTCCATGCTTTAGATATTTTCCTGACTAAACAATAACCAGTCTGAATTGCTTTATATAGATAGAAAATGGTATCTCCTATGTTATTATTACTATTATCACTACGACTCATTGTCAATACTTTTTAACCTCCCATTCACTTCTCAGCCATTTACAATCTGGCATCTACATCTGTCACTCTCCTTGATCTTTTATCTAAGAAATGTGTGACCTCAATTCTTTGCTTATTCTTTAAATGTTTCTCAGAATTTTGCCTCCTCTGAAATATTCAGACTCCAGGGGACTATTTCCAAATGCCTCATGAAGCTGAAGGACTAGAAAATCTAATCAGTCTATTTGGGATCTACTTTTCAGCATTAACAGTGCCACCACTGACAGCCCACCCGGGTCACAGAGTCCTTATTGTAGGACACCTCTGTTGTCCAAAGTACCTGTACAGGCTTCTTTCATGGTCTCCAACATTCCAGGTCCCAGACTCACATTGTATACTCTGTCTCCATTCTTGCATCAGGATTGCTATGCCTGGGGGCTTGAGCAAAGGACCACTTTGCCACATGCTGGGACCAACTCCCTAGACCTCGATGTTGAGTCTGTCTCCCCTTCCATCTAGAGAGTTCCTCCTTGGGCCTTTGCTGTCCTTCTGTCTCAGCGGAGTTCAAGTGGAACATTCTCAGTGTCCTAGAGAATTTTGTAGGGAAAATTAAGATGAACTCAAAGAGTACCAGTGAAAAACGAGGTGTTTTCTGGCATATCATTCTGGATTATCTGTTGGATGGGGCCCTGTGCCTTTTGCTGTCTTAAAGGGATTTTATAACTATTATTCTGAGACAGCTAATATCAGTGTCAGTACTTTTCCATGGATAAAAGCAAATTCTCTCCACTATAAGGACAATTGTTTCCCACTCCTTCAACTAAAGAAGCCAGTTATGCACCTATTTCTAAATTTATTTTAGCACTCATGATTGACTTACATAAGCGTGACAATGTGGATTCTCCATTGAACTGATTGTAACTGCTTATGGCTACTTCATTAATTAATGAGTTAAACAAAGTCTTTGACGAGTGTTCAGCTTGCATTTGTATAAGGGTCATGATTGGGCTTCCCAGGTGGTTCAATGGTAAAGAATCACCTGCCCATGCTGAAGCCGAGGGGATCCCTAAATCAGGAAGATCCCCTGGAGAAGGAAATGACAACCTATTTGAATATTTCTGCCTGGGAAATCCGTGGACAGAGGAGCCTGGTGGGCTACAGTCCACAGGGTTGCAAGAGTCAGACATGACTTAGTGACTCAACCACCAAGCATAGGGTGGAGAAGAATAGAATGGCAGTCAGTTAGAGCAAGGATCTTAAAGTATAATATTAGGCTGATAGAATTTTAGAATTCAAAGAACTGAGCAAACTCTAGGAGGTGGTGAAGGATAGGAAAGCCTGGCGTGCTGCATTCAATGGGGTCACAAAGAGTCGAACATAACTGAGTGATTGCCAACACCATCTTTTAGTGGATTTGATAAAAGGAAAACTAAAAAGGGAGTGGTAGCCATCTATCAACAGTTATTTCAGATGTCCCTTCATAATGCCAAGGTCACTGGCTCCCTCCCTAATCTGAGGGACTAACATGTCCCTACAGTTCTAAGAGGCTTTTATTGAATTTGGATCAAGAACAGGCCTTTGCACAAACAAGGTTAACACTTTGTATGGTTTCAGATCTGGGACACACTGAACTAACAAGGGCAGAGTGATTATGAGCCAAATAATAACCTGGCACTTGCCGTGCAGGGAATTTTAGATAAAGAAAAGCTATTCTGTGATACCTTGAAATTCCTTTTTAGCCAGCACTCAGTGATCCCAGAAGAGATTAAAATTACCACCAACATTTTTTTTTCATGAAACTAACCCACAATGTCATCAGTTTAATAGAGAACACATGACTCTGGCCATTCTCCTGAAACTGACTTTTTACTACAGCAAAATCTCAGAACAGTGCTCTTCAGTTCAGTTCAGTCGCTCAGTTGTGCCCGACTCTTTGTGACCCCCACGGACTGCAGCACGCCAGGCCTCCCTGTCCATCACAAACTCCCGGAGCTTACTCAAACTCATGACCATCGAGTTGGTGATGTCATCCAACCATCTCAACCTCTGTCGTCCCCTTCTTCTCCCACCTTCAATCTTTCCCAGCTGTGCTATACATGAGCGTATCAATGAGGTTTGTTCTTTATATACTTGTAAATGAAGTAACTAGAACAAATAAATTCTATCTTTGGTAGCGTCAAGTTCAGAATCACAGACTTTCAGTACCACAAAGCTAGGATTTTCCACTCTAACACCAGTGAGAAACACAATATTTACATTTTGCTCATCAGAAGAGGAAAAGAAACTGACTTCCAAAGTATAACAGTCATTAATTGACTACTGTAAGCATCCTTTAGCCAAAGGACCTTGTTCAGTTCACCAGGAACGTACCTTTTTTTGAACAGGCTGGGCTTACAGCTCAGTGCAGCCAGGACTGTGCACACCAGGGGAACTGTGGGTATTTCAGTAAGTGGTGATAGAAAGAACCTATGATAGGATTTAGGTTTTGGTTGAGGAATCTTGGGGAGAAGCTAATGAGGCAAAGGCCCTATCAGGAAGCTGTGGCAATACCATGATTGGGCATTTCAATAAATCTTATCTCCAGGGAGGGCAGCCCAGAGTCAGGGATGATGCAGTAATTGGTAAGGAAGTAGTAGTCACTCATTTTAGCAGAGAGGGGCATGTTCGCTATTTTGTGGGCTTCTCTCTCATGTTATCATGGTCTCAAAGTGGCCTTGTCTGATGTCAGTGTCCTGTGAGATGGTTTATGTCCAGCAGGAGAACCACATGGCCTGTCTGGGAACATCATACCAGCAGTGCAGGGAATGTCAAAGGCTGCTTTCTCAGCATTAACTATGCGTTTAGTGCTTCATACACATTATTTCATTTAAACCCTACAATTCTATTGTTGTTTTTGTCATTCAGTAGCCAGGCCCAACTCTTTACAACCCCATGGACTATAGCACCCAGGCTCCTTTGTCCTCCAATATTTCCCAGAGTTTGCTCAAATTCATGTCCATTGAGTTGGTAATGCTATCTAGCCATCTCATCCTCTGTTGCCTCCTTCTCCTCCTGCCTCTAAATCTTTCCAACCATCAGGGTTTTTCCAAGGAGATAGCTCTTTGTATCAAGTGGCCAAAGTATTGGAGCTTCAGCATCTTTCCTTCCAATGAATATTCAGGGTTGAGTTCCTTTAGGACTGACTGGTTTGATCTCCTTGGAGGCTATTAGGTAGATATTATGAGTCTCATGTCACAAATGAGACAATAGAGATTTGAAGAAGCTAATATTGTCGGTGGTGGTTTAGTTGCTAAGTTGTGTCCAAATCTTGCGACCCCCCCCACCATGGACAGAGGAGCCTGGCAGGCTACAGTCCATGGGTTTCTCCAGGCAAGAATACTGGAGTGGGTTGCCATTTCCTTCTCCAGGGGAAGCTAATGTTAGCAGTGAGGAAATGGCAAGTGGAGTCAAGACTGATACAAGCTGGATAGATGTAGGTGCCAATAATAAAAAGTTGTTAGGCTGAGGGTTGGAAGGGTCGAAAGTATTCTTCAACTCAATATCTGCCTAGGGCTCTTGGGAACCTCTGTAAACCAAAGAAACCTTTCTTTTCAAATGCGTGAAGTGACTTGCTCATTAACATAGACTAACTTTACAAGAAACCCATGTTAAGTGTCCAGACATTTACTTCTGGGTTTTAACCCACTCTAATATTCTTGTCCTGTGGCCACTGCTGAGTTTTCCAAATTTGCTGGCTTATTGAGTGCAGCACTTTCACAGCATCATCTTTCAGGATTTGAAACAGCTCAACTGGAATTCCATCACCTCCACTAGCTTTGTTCGTAATGATGCTTTCTAAGGCCCACTTGACTTCACATTCCAAGATGTCTGGCTCTAGATTAGTGATCACATCCTCATGAGTATCTGGGTCGTGAAGATCTTTTCTGTACAGTTCTTCTGTGTATTCTTGCCACCTCTTCTTAATATCTTCTGCTTCTGTTAGGTCCATACCATTTCTGTCTTTTATCGAGCCCATCTTTGCATGAAATGTTCTCTTGGTATCTTTAATTTTCTTGAAGAGATCTCTAGTTTTTCCCATTCTGTTGTTTTCCTCTATTTCTTTGCATTGTTTGCTGAAGAAGGCTTTCTTATCTCTTCTTGCTATTCTTTGGAACTCTGCATTCAGATGCTTATATCTTTCCTTTTCTCCTTTGCTTTTCGCCTCTCTTCTTTTCAGTGCTATTTGTAAGGCTTCTCCAGACAGCCATTTTGCTTTTTTGCATTTCTTTTCCATGGGGATGGTCTTGATCCCTGTCTCCTGTACAATGTCACGAACCTCATTCCATAGTTCATCAGGAACTCTGTCTATCAGATCTAGGCCCTTAAATCTATTTCTCACTTCCACTGTATAATCATAAGGGATTTGATTTAGGTCATACCTGAATGGTCTAGCGGTTTTCCCTACTTTCTTCAATTTAAGTCTGAATTTGGAAATAAGGAGTTCATGATCTGAGCCACAGTCAGCTCCTGGTCTTGTTTTTGTTGACTGTATAGAGCTTCTCCATCTTTGGCTGCAAAGAATATAATCAATCTGATTTCGGTGTTGACCATCTGGTGATGTCCATGTGTAGAGTCTTCTCTTGTGTTGCTGGAAGAGGGTGTTTGCTATGACCAGTGCATTTTCTTGGCAAAACTCTATTAGTCTTTGCCCTGCTTCATTCCGCATTCCAAGGCCAAATTTGCCTGTTACTCCAGGTGTTTCTTGACTTCCTACTTTAGCATTCCAGTCCCCTATAATGAAAAGGACATCTTTTTTGGGTGTTAGTTCTACAAGGTCTTGTAGGTCTTCATAAAACCGTTCAACTTCAGCTTCTTCAGCATTACTGGTTGGGGCATAGACTTGGATAACTGTGATATTGAATGGTTTGCCTTGGAAACGAACAGAGATCATTCTGTCGTTTTTGAGATTGCATCCAAGTACTGCATTTCGGACTCTTTTGTTGACCATGATGGCTACTCCATTTCTTCTGAGGGATTCCTGCCCGCAGTAGTAGATATAATGGTCATCTGAGTTAAATTCACCCATTCCAGTCCATTTTAGTTCGCTGATTCCTAGAATGTCGACGTTCACCCTTGCCATCTCTTGTTTGACCACTTCCAATTTGCCTTGATTCATGGACCTGACATTCCAGGTTCCTATGCAATATTGTTCTTTACAGCATCGGATCTTGCTTCTATCACCAGTCACATGCACAACTGGGTATTGTTTTTGCTTTGGCTCCATCCCTTCATTCTTTCTGGAGTTATTTCTCCACTGATCTCCAGTAGCATATTGGGCACCTAACGACCTGGGGAGATTCTCTTTTGATATCCTATCATTTTGCCTTTTCATACTGTTCATGGGGTTCTCAAGGCAAGAATACTGAAGTGGCTTGCCATTCCCTTCTCCAGTGGACCACGTTCTGTCAGACCTCTCCACCATGACCCGCCCGCCTTGGGTTGCCCTGCAGGCATGGCTTGGTTTCATTGAGTTAGACAAGGCCCTGGTCCTAGTGTGATTAGATTGACTAGTTTTCTGTGAGTATGGTTTCAGTGTGTCTGCCCTCTGATGCTCTCTTGCAACACCTACCATCTTACTTGGGTTTCTCTTACCTTGGGCGTGGGTTGTCTCTTCACGGCTGCTCCTTACCTTGGACGAGGGGTATCTCCTTACCGCCGCAGTTCCTGACCTTCAACGTGGGACAGCTCCTCTAGGCCCTCCTGCGCCTGCGCAGCCCCTGCTCCTCGGGTTGCTCCTCCCGGCCGCCGGCCGTGGCCTCGGGCGTGGGTGGCTTCTCCCAGCTGCCGCCCCTGGCCTCGGGCTCAGGGTGGCTCCTCCGGGTCACCACCCCTGGCCTCGGGCGCAAGGTGGCTTCTCCCGGCCGCCCCTGGCCTCGGACGTGGGGTGTCTCTTCCTGGCCGCCCCTGACCTCGGACACGGGGTAGCTCCTCCCGGCCGCCGCCCTGACCTCAGACGCGGGGTGTCTCCTCCCGGCCGCCACTGACCTCGGATGAGGGGTAGCTCCTCCCGGCCGCCACTGACCTCAGACACAGGGTAGCTCCTCTCGGCCGTTCCTGCGCCGTCGCAGCCTGGCACTCTAGGTTGCTGCCCCTGACCTCGGACGTGGGGTAGCTTCTCTCGCCCGCGCTGAGTGCGCCGGCCCGGCTCTCGCAAGCGGCCCGCGCTGAGTGCGCCGGCCCGGCTCTCGCAAGCGACCCGCGCTGAGTGCTGTCAGATGTGTATAAGAGACAGGTACAGGAGACAGGGATCAAGACCATCCCCATGGAAAAGAAATGCAAAAAAGCAAAATGGCTGTCTGGAGAAGCCTTACAAATAGCACTGAAAAGAAGAGAGGCGAAAAGCAAAGGAGAAAAGAAAAGATATAAGCATCTGAATGCAGAGTTCCAAAGAATAGCAAGAAGAGATAAGAAAGCCTTCTTCAGCAATCAATGCAAAGAGATAGAGGAAAACAACAGAATGGGAAAGACTAGAGATCTCTTCAAGAGAATTGGAGATACCAAGGGAACATTTCATGCAAAGATGGGCTCGATAAAGGATAGAAATGGTATGGACCTAACAGAAGCAGAAGATATTAAGAAGAGGTGGCAAGAATACACAGAAGAACTGTACAGAAAAGATCTTCACGACCCAGATAATCATGAGGATGTGATCACTAATCTAGAGCCAGACATCTTGGAATGTGAAGTCAAGTGGGCCTTAGAAAGCATCACTAAGAACAAAGCTAGTGGAGGTGATGGAATTCCCGTTGAGCTGTTTCAAATCCTGGAAGATGATGCTGTGAAAGTGCTGCACTCAATATGCCAGCAAATTTGGAAAACTCAGCAGTGGCCACAGGACTGGAAAAGGTCAGTTTTCATTCCAATTCCAAAGAAAGGCAATGCCAAAGAATGCTCAAACTACCGCACAATTGCACTCATCTCACACGCTAGTAAAGTAATGCTCAAAATTCTCCAAGCCAGGCTTCAGCAATATGTGAACCGTGAACTCCCTGATGTTCAAGCTGGTTTTAGAACAGGCAGAGGAACCAGAGATCAAATTGCCAACATCCGCTGGATCATGGAAAAAGCAAGAGAGTTCCAGAAAAACATCTATTTCTGCTTTATTGACTATGCCAAAGCCTTTGACTGTGTGGATCACAATAAACTGTGGAAAATTCTGAAAGAGATGGGAATACCAGACCACCTAACCTGCCTCTTGAGAAATCTGTATGCAGGTCAGGAAGCAACAGTTAGAACTGGACATGGAACAACAGACTGGTTCCAAATAGGAAAAGGAGTACGTCAAGGCTGTATATTGTCTCCCTGCTTATTTAACTTATATGCAGAGTACATCATGAGAAACGCTGGACTGGAAGAAACACAAGCTGGAATCAAGATTGCCGGGAGAAATATCAATAACCTCAGATATGCTGATGACACCACCCTTATGGCAGAAAGTGAGGAGGAGCTAAAAAGCCTCTTGATGAAAGTGAAGGAGGAGAGCGAAAAAGTTGGCTTAAAGCTCAACATTCAGAAAACGAAGATCATGGCATCCGGTCCCATCACTTCATGGGAAATAGATGGGGAAACAGTGGAAACAGTGTCAGACTTTATTTTTTTGGGCTCCAAAATCACTGCAGATGGTGACTGCAGCCATGAAATTAAAAGACGCTTACTCCTTGGAAGAAAAGTTATGACCAACCTAGATAGCATATTAAAAAGCAGAGACATTACTTTGCGGACTAAGGTCCGTCTAGTCAAGGCGATGGTTTTTCCTGTGGTCATGTATGGATGTGAGAGTTGGACTGTGAAGAAGGCTGAGCGCTGAAGAATTGATGCTTTTGAACTGTGGTGTTGGAGAAGACTCTTGAGAGCCCCTTGAACTGTGAGGAGATCCAACCAGTCCATTCTGAAGGAGATCAGCCCTGAGAATCCTTTGGAAGGAATGATTCTAAAGCTGAAACTCCAGTACTTTGGCCACCTCATGAGAAGAGTTGACTCATTGGAAAAGACTTTGATGCTGGGAGGGATTGGGGGTAGGAGGAGAAGGGGACGACCGAGGATGAGATGGCTGGATGGCATCACTGACTCGATGGACGTGAGTCTGAGTGAACTCTGAGAGATGGTGATGAGCAGGGAGGCCTGGCGTGCTGAGATTCATGGGGTCGCAAAGAGTTGGACATGACTGGGCAACTGAAAAGAACTGAACTGAACTGAATATTCTTGTCTGGAGAATCCCATGGACAAAGGAGCCTGGCGATCTATGGTCCACAGGGTCACAAAGAGTTGGACACAACTGAAGTGACTTAGAATGCATACAGGTCTTTAATATGTAAAAAGACAAAAGCTAACTCTCAAATCTACTAGGCTGTACCACTTCTTTTGACTCCTTGAGATATTGTTACTTATTTATTAAGAAATACTCTCTGCTGCCAGAAGCTTTCTTTTAATTTTTTTTAGAAAATGGCAACCAACGTATGTTGCTTTTGATTGTTGGAATGAATTAATTTCAATTTATAGACTCAGTGATGGGAACTGTTCCAGGATGACCTACTGTAAACAATCTATTAAAGGTAGGTAAGAAATGAAAGGAAAGTTAATTTTTAAAAGTTCAACCAGAAAAAGGAAACATTAGTCTCTATGATAATTTTTAATTTGAAAAATATGTTCATCACCCTCCTCCTCAATTCTTGAGATTACTGTCAATTTCAAAAGTATCTTCTACTTCTAAATACTGTAGATTTCTTGCTTTTGAAACATACTAGTCTATCCCCTGGAGAAGGGAATGGCTACCAACTCCAGTATTCTTACCTGGAGAATTCCATGGACAGAGGAGCCTGGTGGGTTATAGTTCATGGGGTTGAAAAGAGATACAACTGAGTAACTAACACTTTCATTTTCAGTCTATGTAG
The DNA here is from genome assembly GCA_006410675.1 of Oreotragus oreotragus. Classification (NCBI taxonomy): domain Eukaryota; kingdom Metazoa; phylum Chordata; class Mammalia; order Artiodactyla; family Bovidae; genus Oreotragus; species Oreotragus oreotragus. The sequence continues at coordinate 308,892 of SJYX01023143.1, forward strand.
TAAAGGAGATGAATATGAATCTACTATGCTTAAAAAACTAGAAAACAATTTCAGAACAATCATCAATGCCTACCCTGAACTACTGTAACAAAATCTAGAGAAAAAAGTTAAACAATTCTTAGTATTCCTAGAAAGCACAAAAAAGGAGCTGTGGCTGCACGGGTACAGGAGGGCCTAGAGGAGTCATCTCACGTTCAAGGTCAGGAAGGGCGGCAGTGAGGAGATACCCTTCATCCAAGGTAAGGAGCAGCGGCTGCGCTTTGCTGGAGCAGCCATGAAGAGATACCCCACGCCCAAGGTAAGAGAAACCCAAGTAAGATGGTAGGTGTTGCAAGAGGGCATCAGAGGGCAGACACACTGAAACCATACTCACAGAAAACTAGTCAATCTAATCACACTAGGACCAGGGCCTTGTCTAACTCAATGAAACCAAGCCATGCCTGCAGGGCAACCCAAGGCGGGTGGGTCATGGTGGAGAGGTCTGACAGAACGTGGTCCACTGGAGAAGGGAATGGCAAGCCACTTCAGTATTCTTGCCTTGAGAACCCCATGAACAGTATGAAAAGGCAAAATGATAGGATACCAAAAGAGGATCTCCCCAGGTCATTAGGTGCCCAATATGCTACTGGAGATCAGTGGAGAAATAAC
>SJYX01023143.1:311132-321815 GCA_006410675.1 Oreotragus oreotragus
TTGGCTTAAAGCTTAACATTCAGAAAATGAAGATCATGGCATCTGGTCCCATCACTTCATGGGAAATAGATGGAGGAACAGTGGAAACAGTGTCAGACTTTATTTTTTTGGGCTCCAAAATCACTGCAGATAGTGATTGCAGCCATGAAATTAAAAGACGCTAACTCCTTGGAAGATAAGTTATGACCAACCTAGATAGCATATTAAAAAGCAGAGACATTACTTTGCAGACTAAGGTCTGTCTAGTCAAGGCTATGGGTTTTCCTGTGGTCATGTATGGATGTGAAAGTTGGACTGTGAAGAAAGCTGAGCGCCGAAGAATTGATGCTTTTTAACTGTGGTGTTGGAGAAGACTCTTGAGAGTCCCTTGGACTGCAAGGAGATCCAACCAGTCCATTCTGAAGGAGATCAGCCCTGGGATTTCTTTGGAAGGAGTGATGCTAAAGCTGAAACTCCAGTACTTTGGCCACCTCATGCGAAGAGTTGACTCATTGGAAAAGACTCTGATGCTGGGAGGGATTGGGGGGCAGGAGGAGAAGGGGACGACCGAGGATGAGATGGCTGGATGGCATCACGGACTCGATGGACGTGAGTCTGAGTGAACTCCGGGAGATGGTGATGGACAGGGAGGCCTGGCGTGCTGCGATTCATGGGGTTGCAAAGAGTCAGACAGGACTGAGCGACTGAAGTGATGATATTGACTGTAAATTTCTTTTACGTTTATCTAGTTCTAGGTATTACTTTTTAATCTGTTGCTATAAAAATGCTGGTTTCAGCAAGCAAGTTTAAAAGAAACAGCAAAGTAAACACTAGAGAAGGTAGGTGTTTCTTTTCTGAACTCTAAAGGGAAGAAGCACTGTTTTCATTGCTGGTAATCATATTCTGATAAACCCAGGGCTGAAACTTTTCTTCGTTTGTGATATTTTACTTCTCTTCCTTCATTTTCGTCATGTATTTCAGTGCTCAAAACCTTGTTTGAAAGGTGTGTTTTTAAAATATGTTTATTTGTTTGTTTTATTTTTTGGCTCTGGTGGGTCATTGCTGATGCAGGCTTTCTCTAGTTGCAGCAAGCAGGGGCTACTCTCTCGTTGTGGTCCACAGGCTGTTCATTGCAGTGGCCTCTCTTGTTGTGGAACACAAGCTCTGGAGCATCAGCTCAGAGTTTGGTGCACAGGCTTAGTGGTATCCAAGGCATGTGGAGTCTTCCCAGACCAGGGATTGAATCTGTGTTCCTTGCACTACAAGGCAAATCCTTAACCAGTGAACCACCAGGGAAACTCAAAAGGTGTATTTTTTGTATTTTAATGTCATAAAGAACAAAAAGATATACAGACAGACATCTTTCTTTGTTCCCTAGAAATTTAATTCCCTTTCTCAGAGTCAGTCTGTATTTTCAGTTGGTTGTGTATCCCTTTTAATGTGTTCACATATAAATATGTATCAATGCTTGTGTGTGTACATATATCAATTTCTTCTTAAAAGTAACTCTATATTTTGAACTTATTTATGAATCATAAAAAGCTGGAAAAAATGGCACAGAGTTCCTTTGTACACTTTAACCAGCTTCCCCCAAACATCTAGCATCTCTTTCTTCTCCTAAGTAGAGGCATAGAGTAAAAGCACAGCTCTATCTACACAGAACTGGTAATAGCTGTTATCTCTGGGCTACAGGATTGGGAATGGGAACAACTCGATTTTCTACTTTTATACATTTCCAAGTCCATTTTCTACTTTTATACATTTCCAAAATGTCTGAATTTTTATAGAAGATTTATTCTTTTGAAATTGATGAGATAAAATGTGGTTTGAAAACTAACGGGAAGGAGTACTCATAGAGGCAGAAAGCAGAGTGGTGGTTGCCAGGGGCTTGAGAGGGGCACAGGGGGGGCTGTTGTCTGATGGGTGTGGTTTTATAAGATGACTAAGTTCTGGAGATTGATTTCATAACAATGGGAAGGTACCTAACACTACTCAGTGGTATGGGCCTCCCAGGTGGCTCAGTAGTAAAAGATGTGCCTGCAATGCAGCAGACACAGGTTTGATCCCTGGGTCGGGAAGATCCCCTGGAGAAGGAAATGGCAACCCACTTCAGTATTCTTTCCTGGGAAATCCCATGGACAGAGGAGCCCGGCAGGCTATAGTCCATGGGGTCACAAACAGACACAGCTTAGTGACTAAACAACAATGAGAACTCAACTGTACAATTAAAAATTGTTACAGTAGTACATTTTATGTGCGTTTTACCAAAATGTTTACAAAAGTAGAGTTTTTTAAAAAAATATTTCAAGAAGCAGAGTATAATTCATCATTGGAATGTAGCCAAGATCCAGATAAAAAGCCTTCCAAATATTTAATGACCATATATGGTATGGCCCTGAGAAATTATGATCATCCAAAAGATTTAAGTCTTACACCTCTCAGTGAGGGAAATGGACAGCAGTGAAAATACCCATGGCCATTTTTTCACAAAAATGCCTTTTGATATTGACCACAGCTTTAGGATAGGGAAGGAAAAAGATCTAATATTTGTTTTGAGCATTACTCTCCCTCAAAATCCTGAAATCCTTAAGTCAAAAAAAACTCTGATGTGCAAAACTTTGTATCAGTTTATTGTTAAGGATACCCTACCAAGTAGATTTCTGGACAAAGACTGTATTACCAGGATCAGTTCAGTTCAGTCGCTCAGTCATGTCCAACTCTTTGCAACCCCATGAATTGCAGCAAGCCAGGCCTCCCTGTCCATCACCAGCTCCCGGAGTCCACCCAAACCTATGTCCATTGTGTCAGTAATGCCATCCAACCATCTCATCCTCTGTTGTCCCCTTCTCCTCCTGCCTGCAATATTTCCCAGCATTAAGGTCTTTTCCAATGATTCAGCTCTCTGCATCAGGTGGCCAAAGTATTGGAGTTTCAGCTTCAGTATCAGTCCCTTCAATGAACATCCAGGACTTATCTCCTTTAGGATGGACTGGTTGGATCTCCTTGAAGTCCAAGGGACTCTCAAGAGTCTTCTCCAACACCACAGTTCAAAAGCATCAACTCTTCAGTGCTCAGCTTTCTTCACAGTCCAACTATCACATCCATATATGACCACTGGAAAAACCATAGCCTTGACTAGATGGACCTTTGTTGGNTCCAAGGGACTCTCAAGAGTCTTCTCCAACACCACAGTTCAAAAGCATCAATTCTTCAGTGCTCAGCTTTCCTCACAGTCCAACTATCACATCCATATATGACCACTGGAAAAACCATAGCCTTGACTAGATGGACCTTTGTTGGCAAAGTAACGTCTCTGCTTTTTAATATACTATCTAGGTTGGTCATAACTGTCCTTCCAAGGAGCAAGCATCTGTTAATTTTATGGCTGCAATCACCATCTGCAGTGATTTTGGAGCCCCCAAAAATAAAGTCATCCACTGTTTCCACTGTTTCCCCATCTATTTCCCATGAAATGATGGGACCAGATGCCATGATCTTAGTTTTCTGAATGTTAAGCTTTAAGCCAACTTTTTCACTCTCCTCTTTCACTTTCATCAAGAGGCTCTTTAGTTCCTCTTCACTTTCTGCCATAAGGGTGGTGTCATCTGCATATCTGAGGTTATTGATATTTCTCCTGGCAATCTTGATTCCAGCTTGTGTTTCTTCCAGTCCAGCGTTTCTCATGATGTACTCTGCATATAAATTAAATAAGCAGGGTGACAGTATACAGCCTTGACGTACTCCTTTTCCTATTTGGAACCAGTCTGTGTTTCCATGTGCAGTTCTAACTGTTGCTCCCTGACCTGTATACAGGATTACCAGGATAGATAAAGTTATTTTTTTTAAGATAAAGTTAATTTTGTAATACTATAGAGGTCAATAAATCAAGAGGACATAATGATCTTTGATGTTTTTAAGGTTCATGTACCTATTCCTGTTATTCTAGTTGGAAACCACTAACAAAGATACCTGGTTGGAAAGAGGGTAGAAGTTCTTGCAAAGCAGGAGACTTAAGTAGAAAAAAACCAGTGGATGTCCATTACAAAGATGCTTGGTTAGACTAGTCCAGGAATATGGATGAGGTGTGGTACAAAATACTTGACGTTAGAATGTTCTGAGAAGTCCAGGGGACATAGTAAAAAAATCTATATAGCACTATTTCCTTCTTGTACTCAAGGATATTTATTATTGGCATTTGTGGAAGAAGTGAAGAAATTTGTCAAGCTGTCGATTTCAACTCTAAATTTGATATTTTAACTTTTTCAAGGACAAATGAAATTATTTTACAACGGGAAAAGTATGGCTGATAAATGATGCAGTGCATTTGATACAGCCATTTAAAAATATTTATTTAACAAAAGACCATATGCTTTCTACTGCTTCAGGAAAGTGACCTTTTGCAAAGTAGAGTTCTTGGATCCTTGATTATCTCACATTTCTGTTACTCTAAAACCTTTAGCTTCTAGATGTGGTTGCATGATATTAACAGGGAATATATGAATGTATAGTGAAACAGAGCATGAAAATTTTTTCTTGGGTTCTTTTTCCATTTTTATCTGATAATAATTGCACAGCTTTATTTCTATATTAATTTATCTGCCTTTTATTTGCTTTCAAATACTTTGTTTCTTGGTAATTTAATTCAAAATGGTGTGGGGTGGGAGGTGGGGGGGGGGTCATGTTTGGGAGTTCATGTACACCCATGACGGATTCATGTCAATGTATGCCAAAACCAATACAGTACTGTAAAGTAAAATAAAGTAAAAAAAATAAAGTTTAAAAAAAAAACACACACAAAAGGGTTTCTCTTGGTCCAGATTGAAGGAAGAACCGAACTTACACGGTGGGGACTTGATGGAGGAAGCGCCCATCTTTGCATTCCAATGCAACCAGATTCTCATTGATGAGGGTACACAATCAACACAGGAACAGGTATAATAAGGAGGTCATTCCCATCATGATTTGGGAATTCTAGCTTACAGGGATGATTTAAAATTGAGCTTCCTATTTACTTGAGGACTTAATGGGCCCCTTGAGAAAACCAATAAAGAAACATTGGGAACTGATGGATGGACATGGAAACATTTACTTTCTTCTGCAAATACTTTCTGATTCTTTCTCTCTCTCTCTCTCTTTTTTTTTTAATAAATAACCCTCCTTGTTCCAAAACAGACTATTTGCCCTTGAAAAAATTTGTCTGCAAAAGTTGATTTGCTAAAGCAAACATTTTATTTTAAAAAATTGTCTAGAAAATTGTTCCTGTTAGTGCAATTTCCATCCTATATTTAATTTTTTCTTTCCTTTTTTAAAATGATTTTAAAAAATCAAAGTGTAGTTAATTTCGAATGTTGTGTTAGTTTAAGGTGTACAACAAAGTTATTTGGACATATGTATGTCCACTGAAAGAGGNGTGTTTCTTCCAGTCCAGCGTTTCTCATGATGTACTCTGCATATAAATTAAATAAGCAGGGTGACAGTATACAGCCTTGACGTACTCCTTTTCCTATTTGGAACCAGTCTGTGTTTCCATGTGCAGTTCTAACTGTTGCTCCCTGACCTGTATACAGGATTACCAGGATAGATAAAGTTATTTTTTTTAAGATAAAGTTAATTTTGTAATACTATAGAGGTCAATAAATCAAGAGGACATAATGATCTTTGATGTTTTTAAGGTTCATGTACCTATTCCTGTTATTCTAGTTGGAAACCACTAACAAAGATACCTGGTTGGAAAGAGGGTAGAAGTTCTTGCAAAGCAGGAGACTTAAGTAGAAAAAAACCAGTGGATGTCCATTACAAAGATGCTTGGTTAGACTAGTCCAGGAATATGGATGAGGTGTGGTACAAAATACTTGACGTTAGAATGTTCTGAGAAGTCCAGGGGACATAGTAAAAAAATCTATATAGCACTATTTCCTTCTTGTACTCAAGGATATTTATTATTGGCATTTGTGGAAGAAGTGAAGAAATTTGTCAAGCTGTCGATTTCAACTCTAAATTTGATATTTTAACTTTTTCAAGGACAAATGAAATTATTTTACAACGGGAAAAGTATGGCTGATAAATGATGCAGTGCATTTGATACAGCCATTTAAAAATATTTATTTAACAAAAGACCATATGCTTTCTACTGCTTCAGGAAAGTGACCTTTTGCAAAGTAGAGTTCTTGGATCCTTGATTATCTCACATTTCTGTTACTCTAAAACCTTTAGCTTCTAGATGTGGTTGCATGATATTAACAGGGAATATATGAATGTATAGTGAAACAGAGCATGAAAATTTTTTCTTGGGTTCTTTTTCCATTTTTATCTGATAATAATTGCACAGCTTTATTTCTATATTAATTTATCTGCCTTTTATTTGCTTTCAAATACTTTGTTTCTTGGTAATTTAATTCAAAATGGTGTGGGGTGGGAGGTGGGGGGGGGGTCATGTTTGGGAGTTCATGTACACCCATGACGGATTCATGTCAATGTATGCCAAAACCAATACAGTACTGTAAAGTAAAATAAAGTAAAAAAAATAAAGTTTAAAAAAAAAACACACACAAAAGGGTTTCTCTTGGTCCAGATTGAAGGAAGAACCGAACTTACACGGTGGGGACTTGATGGAGGAAGCGCCCATCTTTGCATTCCAATGCAACCAGATTCTCATTGATGAGGGTACACAATCAACACAGGAACAGGTATAATAAGGAGGTCATTCCCATCATGATTTGGGAATTCTAGCTTACAGGGATGATTTAAAATTGAGCTTCCTATTTACTTGAGGACTTAATGGGCCCCTTGAGAAAACCAATAAAGAAACATTGGGAACTGATGGATGGACATGGAAACATTTACTTTCTTCTGCAAATACTTTCTGATTCTTTCTCTCTCTCTCTCTCTTTTTTTTTTAATAAATAACCCTCCTTGTTCCAAAACAGACTATTTGCCCTTGAAAAAATTTGTCTGCAAAAGTTGATTTGCTAAAGCAAACATTTTATTTTAAAAAATTGTCTAGAAAATTGTTCCTGTTAGTGCAATTTCCATCCTATATTATATTTTTTCTTTCCTTTTTTAAAATGATTTTAAAAAATCAAAGTATAGTTAATTTTGAATGTTGTGTTAGTTTAAGGTGTACAGCAAAGTTATTTGGATATATGTATATATATACATATATGTATCCTCTTTCAGTGGAGAAGGCAATGGCACCCCACTCCAGTACTCTTGCCTGGAAAATCCCATGGATGAAGGAGCCTGGTGGGCTGCAGTCCATGGGTTGCAAAGAGTCAGACACAACTAAGCGACTTCTTTCACTTTTCACTTTCATACATTCGAGAAGGAAATGGCGACCCACTCCAGCGTTCTTGCCTGGAGAATCCCAGGGATGGGGGAGCCTGGTGGGGTGCTGTCTCTGGGGTCGCACAGGGTTGGACATGACTGAAGCGACTTAGCAGCAGCAGCAGCAGCAGCATCTTCTTTCAGAGCCTTTTCCATTATAGGTTATTTCAAGCAATTGAGTTTAGGTCCCTGTGCTCTACAGTGGATCCCTGTTGTTTACCTATTTTATATATGTGTGTGCTTACTTGTGTCCAACTCTTTGTGACCCTATGGACTAGCCCACCAGGCTCCCCTGTCCATGGAATTTTCCAGGCAAAATTATTGGAGTGGGTTGCCATTTCCTATTCCAGGGGATCTTCCTGACCCAAGGAGCAAACCCAAGTCTCTCACTTCTCCTTCTTTGGTGGATTCTTTACCCCTACACTACCTGGGAAGTCCTCTACATTATATACAGTAGTGTGTGTATGCTAATCCCAAACTCCTAATTTATCTCTACCCACCAGCCTTCATATTCCCTTTGGTAACCATAAGTGTGTTTTCTATGTGAGTCTATTTCTGTTTTGTGAACAAGTTCATGTCTTTCTTTAGATTCCACATACAAGTGATATTATATACTATTTGTCTTTCTCTGTCTGACCTCATTTACTATGATGAGTTCCAGGTTGATATATGTTGCAGCAATGGCATTATTTCATTCTTTTTATGGCTGAGTAATATTTCATTATGTATATGTACTACATCCTCTTTATCCTTTACTCCATCAAAGGACCATTAGATTGCTGCCAAGTGTTGGCTATTGTAAATAGTGCTGCAATGCACATTGGGGTGCTTGTATGTTTTCAAATTAGAATTTTCTCCAGATATATGCCTAGGAGTAGGATTGCAGGATCATATGTCAGTTCCACTGTTTTTTAAGGAACCTTCATACTATTCTCCCTAATGGTTGTACCAGTTTATATTCACACCAACAGGGTAGGAGGGTTCTCTCTTCTCCACACCCTCTCCAACATTCATTACATGTAGACCTCTAAATGATGGCCATTCTGACTGGTGTGATGTCATACCACATTGTGGTGCTGATTTGCATTTCTCTAATAATTAGCATCATTGAGCATCTTTTCATGTGACTGTTGGCCATCTGTATATCTTCTTAGGAGAAATGTCACATTTCACTTTTTGCCCACTTTTTGATTGGGTTGTTTGCTTTTTTGGTGTTAAGCTGTTTGAACCATTTGTGTATTTTGGAAATTAATCCTTTGTCGGTAGCATCACTTGCAAATATTTTCTCCCAGTCTGTAGGTTGTCTTTTTGTTTTGTTTATGGTTTCCTTTGCTGTGCAAATGCTTTTAAGTTTAATTAGGTCCCATTTGTTTATTTTTGTTTTTATTTCCATTACTCTAGGAGTTGGATTCCCAAAAGTATTGCTGCAATTTGTGTTAAAGAATGTTCTGCCTATGTTTTCCTCTGGGAGTCTTATAGTGTATGATCTTTCATTTAGGCCTTTAGTCAAATGATAATAAAATTTTAGTAAAATCTCTCTTTTTATACCACTTGATCACCTGCTATCCTCTCATAACTGTTTCAGGTTTGTATATCTTTTATCCTAGGGAAGGAGGTGGATTTTATATTCTTTGAATATCCTTCAGTGCTTTGCATATCATTCTGGCATATAATACATATGCAACCAGCATTTGCTTAATGAGTGAACAAACTGATGACTGCTAAAAGCGTGACAATTTTGAAGCTGTCTGTAAAAATCTCTTTTCAGCTTATGGTGAGTTACGTCACTGCTGTTGTTCGGTCACTCAGTCATCCCCATGGACTGCAGCACACCAGGCTTCCCTGTCTTTCACTGTATTAGTTTTATAGTAAAGCAACCTGTAAGTAGCCATCTCATAGTCACAGTGATTAAAAGACAGGACAAACTTCTTGGACTAGAGAGAGAAGCTTTCCAAAGTTAAGACTGTAAAATGTGGAAGTCCCTGGAAGTCCCACTGCTGGGATGCTGCACTTCAAATGCAGGCAGTATGGGCTGGATTCCTGGCTGGGGAACAGGATCCCGCAGCCACATGGTGTGGCCGGAAAAAAACTGTGAAACATGAAGAGTCTTTGGAAACAAGGTTGGAAAAAAAGAAAAGGAAGGTTTTTAGAGAAACTGGTGATCAGCAGGCGTGACACTTAAATGAAGGTGAGGGATCAAACTGGGTTCTGAGACTCGAGTTCCAATGTATGGGTGGGGCTTTCCCTCCTGGCACCAAGGAATTCTCCAGAAACCAGCTGGTGTCCTACAGTGCAATTCAATTCTGGCACTATCCGCCCGGAAAAAGCATCAGATCAAGTAAAGGTTCAGTCCTACAAGACTGTCCATATCCCCTCCATCTTCAGGGTTGTTACCTCTACTTCTGACCAATTGGCTATAAATCAGAAGTTCTCATGACTCCTATCTCAGGTTTGGTTAACTTGCTAGAGTGTCTCAGAGCACTTAGAAAAACATGTTAATTACTAAATCACTGGTTTAAGGTAAAAGGATCTAGTTCAGGAACAACCAGATGAAGAGATGCATAGAGCAAGATGTGCATCCAGTTTCCATGCCCTCTCCCGGCATGCCCTTCTCTCAGCCCCTCCAACTTGGAAGTTCTCCAAAGAGTTTTTACGAAGTTTCGTTAGCTGGGCGTGGTTGATTAAACCATTGTTCACTGGTCATTGATTCAACCTTGAGCCACTCTCCCCTCCCTGGAGGTTGGAGGGTAGGACTGAAAATCCCAACACTCTAATCACACAGTTGGCTCCAAGGGCAACCAGCCCCCATTTTGGGTGCTTTCTAAAAGTCACCTCTTTCACACAATGAAAGACGCCTTTATCACTTCCAATTCTTAGGAAGGTCCAAATTTTGGAAACCATGGAGGGAAACCAAATACTCATTAAAATTATATTTGTCAGCTGAGTGACCATATGTATATACATATTTTTCTTATAAATCATCATATCACAGGGTACCACATTGGCTTACTAAGAAATACATTCTATTGATTTCCACAAATAACAGAAACCTCTATTCGGTAGCTTAAGCACATCAGTTTATTTATCGCATGTCTAGGGGGAAGCCACGGGGAAGGCAATGGCACCCCACCCCAGTACTCTTGCCTGGAAAATCCCATGGACGGAGTAGCCTGGTGGGCTGCAGTCCATGGGGTCGCTAACAGTCGGACAGACTGAGCGACTTCACTTTCACTTTTCTCTTTCATGCATTGGAGAAGGAAATGGCAACCCACTCCAGTGTTCTTGCCTGGAGAATCCCAGGGACGGGGAAGCCTGGTGGGCTGCCGTCTATGGGGTCACACAGAGTCGGACACGACTGAAGTGACTTAGCAGCAGCAGCAG
>SJYX01023143.1:335269-375453 GCA_006410675.1 Oreotragus oreotragus
TCCCTGGGATTCTCCAGGCAAGAATACTGGAGTGGGTTGCCATTTCCTTCTCCAATGCATGAAAGAGAAAAGTGAAAGTGAAGTCGCTCAGTCTGTCCTACTGTTAGTGACCCCATGGACTGCAGCCCACCAGGCTACTCCGTCCATTGGATTTTCCAGGCAAGAGTACTGGGGTGGGGTGCCATCGTAGTTACCTTGAATTTGGGTTCTGGTAAATTGCCTTAGCTATTTTAGTTAACAGCAGGCCTTGGGAAAAGGGATCCAGAGAAGAGATGAAGATTCCACAAACAGGCTCTTTGGGGGCATTGCCATCAGGATAACTCAGCCCCAACTGCTTTCCATGCACGTGAGCTTTCCATGCTCAAAATTCAAATTCTAGTGGAAGGATTGGATTGGCCTAGGTTGGATCACAGCCCATTTCTCAACCAAGTCTTCTCCTTCATGAGCTGTTGTGGCCCACAGTCTCATCAGAACCATGTTGAATGGGAGCTGAAGAGTTACCCAGTGGGTTCTTGTGGTAAGAGGGGAAAAGATGTACTTGGTAGGTCAAAACTAGAGCAACACAGAGGGATAAATTGGGAGATTGGGACTGACATATGTGCTGTGTGCTTAGTTGCTCAGTCGTGTCCGACTCTTTGTGATCTCAAGGACTGTAGCCTTCCAGGCTCCTCTATCCCTGGGATTCTCCAGGCAAGAATACTGGAGTGGGTTGTCATACCCTCCTCCAAGGGATCGTCCCATCCCAGGAATGGAACCCAGGTCTCTCGCATTGAAGGCAGATTCTTTACTGTCTGAGCCACCAGGGAAGCCTAGGATTGACATATATACTCTCCTATATATAGACTAGATAACTAATAAGGACCTACTGTACAGCAATGGAAATTCTTCTCAATACTCTATAATAAACTATATGGGAAAGAATCTAAAAAAGAATGGATATTTGTGTATGCATAACTGATGCATTTGTTGTACAGTGAAACAAATACAACATGGTAAATCAACTATACTTAAAAAAAAAAAAAAAACTAAAGCAGCCACTGCTGTCACCAAGTATGTTAATTAAGATGATTTCAGTGGCAAGAAGGAATATCATCTAACTATTGTGAAAAGTAGAAGTTTTACGGTCTCACCACCTTGGAAGAAGTCCAGAGGTCCCAGAAGATACTCGGCAAATACTCATGATGAGTAGACAGGGAGTTCTGGAAAGACAGGAGGTGTGCCATAAATAAGGAAGTTAGAAAGGGTAGTAGGGGGATGGAATCAAACAGCATAATTTATTTCTACAATGTAGGGAGATATTCTCACTCTGAAAGTCAGAGAAAAGGTAAAAACTGATGCTCTCTGTGTAAAAGAGGAACTTGATAAATGTGAGATGTCTTTTTTGATATAATGGGGGTGGAGTCCAAGGCACAGGTGGAAGGTGACCTGCTTACCGAAAAAGTACATATGGGAGCTTTCTTCAAGTGTGGTAAGGGATGGATAATGCCCATCTTAATTTCTGATGTGTGTGACCACATACTATGACTACTCTAGCAGCCCAACTCTGATAATAAGGCAAATGAAATAGAAAAAAGATCACTGATTTTAAATGCCCTTATCCTGCTTTTGCTGCCATAGACTTTCTCCTATTAGATAGAGTTCATTCTCAGTGATGTTGGTGAAGCATTTTTCAGCCCCCTTACTTAGGGGACCTGAGGGTCAAGTCCCCACTTCTATAGGCAGAGCCTAAATTGGTCTCATGTATGTCCTTAGCCAGTTATGGAGGATAAGAATTTCATTCTGTGCCAACAGGTAGAAATTATTTCTGATTTATTGCTCAGGGGAATTTAGGTCATGGTCTGTAATGGTTGATAAGAGCTCACTGGATAACACAAGGAACTCAAATTTCAGGACTGAATTTGATAGGATGTGGGACTCTGAAGAATAGTTTCTTCCAGTGACTTTTCTCTTATTGGATGTGCATTTCAAACACAAGTGCTCCAAAGACTAAAAAGTGAAAAAGGAAGGAAAAACAGCTTGATTTTTTTGCGTGAAATTGCTGTGGACAATCTCTGATCATGTTGAGTGGCTCCTTCTTCAACAAGTTCTCCTTGCCTGACTCCATGACTTAGTGAATATTTGTCCAGCATCCATCAGAGAAATAATAGCTTAAGCTTACTGAGAGTTTGCCATGTGTTTAACTACGCTCTGAAAATGGAAAGTTGAATAGAATCTTGACCTTGTGGAATCTGTATTTTAGTATTGGTTGGGTGGGGGGGTGTGATGGTGGATAAACAAGACCTAATGATATAGTATGGTAAGGAATGTACCTGTGGTATAGTGAAAGTGAAAGTCGCTCGGTCCTGTCTGACTCTTTGTGACCCCATGGACTGTAGCCTGCCAGACTCCTCCGTCCATGGAGTTATCCAGACAAGAACACTGAAGTGGGTAGCTGTTCCGTTCTCCAGGGGATCTTCCCAACCCAGGGATTGGACCCAGGTCTCCTGAATTGCAGGCAAATTCTTTACCCTCTGAGCCACCAGGGAAGCCCATGGTATAGAGGGAGGAGGAATTCTTTCCTCCTGGGATAATAGGAGAAGACTTGCTGAGAAGATAACAGTTGATGGGCCTTGAGGATTGAATATGAAGATGTCAGAGAGTGGAGGAGAGGGAGGAAGGTACGCCCGGCCGGGGCACCTGTGTGAGCAAAGGTGTGGTGGTGACAGCCTGTTTGGAGTGCTCAGAACACAGTGCTCAGGAAAAGGAGATGGAGCTACAAAGGTGGGAGAATCAGATGATACAAAGGCTCTAATTGTCACCTAGAGAGCTTGGCCTTTGTCTTATTGGCAGTGAGGACTCAAACGGGATGTAAAGGAGGGGAATGATATGATCAAGTGTGCTTGGACGGAAGGAAGCCTTGGCAGCAGTGTCGAGGATGGGTGCTTTCTCTCCTGGAATGACCCCTTGTCTTCTCCATCTGGCTGGACCATTCATACTTAAAGGTTCAGCTCAAGTGTCCCCTCCTTCAGAGCCTTCTCTGATCTCCTCCATCTGGAACACCATGGAGTCCTATCAAATGTGTTTCATAGCACCCCAAACACCCAGTGGCACATTTCTTTCCTGGTTAACCTGAGGGTTGTGAGGATTGGCCTCCTATCCTTGCATCTCTGTGTGGTCAGCACCTGGCACCGTCTGCGGCATTTCCTAATTGCTCACTAAAAATTTTATTGTTGAATGAATGAGCATAAGCATCTACTGTCTTTATATTTGCTAAAGCTGATTATACATAAAAAGTACTATTAACTGAATGCTTACTCTGTGAGATAATTGTGATCTCACTTAATTCTCACACCAAACGATTTGCAATAGTGAGAATAATGTTTCTTTTTCTTCTATTGCTACTACTACTACTATTACTACTACTACTGAAATTTCTTGCATGACTCTTACTATGTGCCAGACACTGAAGCAATTTACATATATTAACTCAATTCTCATGGCAACCTGCTGGTGTAGGTGCTAGTCCCCATATCGCTCTCCCCGCCCCGCCTTTTTTTTTTTTTTTACAAATAAGGAAGCTGAGACAGAGTGTGATGAGGTAACTTGCTAGTCAGTGGTGAATTAGGATTTGGGCCCAAGCAGTCTGGCTCTAAGAATCTGTGTGCTTTCTGTTGTTTAGATTATGTCCAGGACTTCCCTGGCAGTCCAGTACCTAAGACTCCACACTTACACTGCAGGGAGCGTGGATTCGATCCCTGGTGGGAGAACTAAGATCCCATGTGCCACGTCCATATGATAGGTCTAAAGCAGTTAGGAGGGTTTAGGTTATTCAGTTGTAAATGTCAGGACAAAGAACTAACTCCATGTCTATCTGGCTCCAATGTCCTAAAACTTTAGATTCCTGCTCTGTTTTATATTAAACATAATATGAGTGTTCACCAGGGTTATCACTAGGACATTCAAAAAATGAATTTCTGCAGAGTTAAACAAAGCATGATAGGAAGAAGTCTGATTCCTAGAGGGGTTAAAAGTAGGGAAGGCTAGAGAAACTCAGGGTGGGTGGACTGAGTGTCTATAAGAAATTGGAAGTTAGAATTACTTCAGTCTAGGAAGTTTCTCGGAGAAGGCAACGGCACCCCACTCCAGTACTCTTGCCTGGAAAATCCCATGGACGGAGGAGCCTGGTAGGCTGCAGTCCGTGGGGTCGCGAAGAGTCGGACACGACTGAGCGACTTCACTTTCACTTTTCACTTTCATGCATTGGAGAAGGAAATGGCAACCCACTCCAGTGTTCTTGCCTGGAGAATCCTAGGGGCGGGGGAGCCTGGTGGGCTGCTATGGGGTCGCACAGAGTCAGACACGACTGAAGCAACTTACAGCAGCAGCAGCAGCAGCAGAAAGTTTCTAGACTGAGACACTGTATCTGAAATCAGATTTTAAGACCTTCAAGCTAGGAAACATCTAGTAGCTTAATAGATCTTGTGTGTGTGTGTGTAGGGGTCATTTTTTGAAGCACTTAAAATCAGAAAATGATGTACTCGTAATCTCTCTGAATCCTGAAAGATTTTCATTACTAAAGAAGCCTGAAACTGGAAATCATTTTCTTTAGAAATCCCTTTGTGTCCAAACACAGTTCAATTTTCATGCGCTTTAGCTAATGATTAAATATCTCCCCTTCATCCTTCAGTTCCTTCCCCCTTTTCCAAGCAATTTAATCTTGGCCATTCATATATATTGTTTAGTTAGTCATGGTAACCAGGTCCTTTGATAGGCCAGTTAGCAACTAAATTTAGACACAATATTGACAGTCTGGCTGTATTAGCCAAAATTTCTAACATAAGGTTTGAGTGATCTACATGGATGGCCAATGCCCTTGGAAATGATGATGCTAAAACCAAATGGAAAAGTTTCTTTAGCAGGCTAGACTGGTATTGCTTTGTCTTTCAAATGCATTTGTAAGGAAAACATAAGAGGTGACAATGCAGCTCATTTGGTTTCATTTCAACTAGTCATTGGAAAAAATAATACAGAGGGGGAGAAATTCCTTTGGAAGAAAAGGACTTTTCAGGAGAAATGTGGATGTGAGAATTTCAGTATCAAGCTTCCTTTTATTTTCCTGTGTAGAGGAACAAGGACGTAACTAATAAAATCTCATTTTCAAATATCAAACTTAAAATGACAGCCCATGGTAATGAAAACTTCATATGAATGCATCTAAACTGTCATTCTAAGTTTTTTCTAAGGTTTGATGGTGTTGTATAATTTAAAATATGTGCTCTTAACTGTAATTCAAGTGAAAGGACATTTGCAAGTTTAACATTGTCGATGAATATAACATTGGAAGAGTCTTACTGCATGATTTTTAAGCCATCAGAGATTATTAAACCATGTTTCAAATTTTCAAAAATAGTATGTAAAAAAATTCATTAAAAAAAATTCAGGCAGATTAGTTCCTGCTGTTGAATTCTAGCTGGATGTCTCTTCAGTTCATCAGGGCAAGCTCATCCACTCTCTACAGGTTAACAGCTGCCTTCACATCCTGAGTGTTTAGCTGCCCAAGGAAAATGCTCACAGTTCCCTTTAGGAAATGAGAAAACGCTTCAGAGAAAAGGACATGACGTTTTTTAATTTTACACGTGCATTAAATTTTCATCATGCTGCCGACCAGGCCTCAAGAAGCAGGACTGCCACTTAGCATCTGCAAATTTTCCCCAGTATCTTCTCATTGTTATAAAAAACCATTGACTCCATATACAACATTTTACTCTAGATCTCACTTGGACCTATTTAGTCTGTAAATTCATGGGCACGCCAAACAATATACAAGCTTTAATAATGTAAAAATACTATGGAATAGTAAATGTAAACTGTAATAAATGTAAATGTAAACTGTAAATAAAACTAAATGTAAACTGTAATAACATCTCCACTTATATGAAGTGCTCGGAATAGGCAAATCCACAGAGATGGAAAGTAGAGGAGTGGTTGCCAGGGGCTGGGAATAAAGGTGGGGGGTGGGGAGTAACCACTTAATGGGTGCAAGGTTTCCTTTTGAGATGATGAAAATTGTTTGGATCTAGATAGTGGTGATGGCTGCACAGCACTGTGAAGATTAAATGCCACTGAATTATATAGTTTAAAATGCTTTATTTATGTTATGTGAATGGTATGTCCATTAAAAAAATGTAGTAACATCAAATTGGGAGGACTGGCAGTGATACTTGGTGAGGGAAAGGGATACTTTGGGAGATTGAAGTCACATGCCTGTTTTTGCTTTGTGCCTCAGCCTCTTCCTTTAAAAATGGCCAAGTAATTAGACATCACCTGGAGAAAAGGAAGCAGACACATTGTGTGAGCTATAAAATGGGGACACCCCTCCCAAGATATTTGATGACAAAACATTGGACCATATTTCCTGGGATCTTTTCTTACTCTGAAATCTCAGGAAATTTGCTCAACACATTTTTCTCACATATTTTCTAGTGGTGTCCCACCTGTTCTTTGATTCTAAGTCCTGAGTCTTGGAGTTCTGAGGTGGTCATGGCCAATTAAAACACAAAGCAAAGAAGCTTTAAAAGCCTAGGGCTGGTGCATGGGGATGATCTGGAAGGATGAGGTGGGGTGGGAGGTGGGAGGGGGGTTCATGTTTGGGAGTTCATGTACACCTGTGGCGAATTCATGTCAATGTATGCCAAATCCAATACAGTACTGTAAAGTAAAATAAAGTAAAAAAAAAAAAGAAAACTAAAAAAAAAAAGAAAAAAGAAAAAGAAATAATAATAAAATAAAATTAACTAAAAAAAAAAAAAATCAATTAAGCCCTCTTTAAAGGTACCTAAAAAAAAAAAAAAAAGCCTAGGTCCTTCCTAGACCAGAATACTGGAGTGGGTGGGTAACCTTTCCCTGGTTGTGGATGGATTCTTAACCAGCTGAGCCACAAGGGAAGCCCAGGAATATTGGAGTGGGTAGCCTATCCATTCTCCAGGGGATCTTCCCAACCCAGGAACTGAACTGGGGTCTCCTGCACTGCAGGCGGGTTGTTTACCAACTGAGCTATCAGGGAAGCCAAATCCTATCTTCAGGGGTTACCTTAAATGTCATCATCAGCGTCTATGAAGTTCCTCCACTTGTATATTTAATCTCAGCCTGTTTCGTGACTGAATCTCTTCCTTGCACTTACCCCAACTAGTGATTTGAGGGGATCTATTTGCGGGTTTTTGTTGTTGTTGCTTTGATTTTTTTTTTTTAAACTGTCTCCTTCTCTAGATCAACCTCATAGTGGCGTGGGTGAATGTTTACCTATATTCCTAAGTCCCTGCTTAGGTCCAAAGACTGATTGAAGTGCTGGAGAAACAATGATTAACTCAAGAAGTTGTAAAAATAGCAAAGCAAACTCAAAAGAGATTAGAAAGAAGGAAATAATAAAGGCTAGATATAAACTGAAAACCAAACAAAAAAAGAGGTGGTAAAAAAATGAACAGTGAACTCTAAAACTGCAATAAAATCTGTAGCAAGACAAATCAAGAAAGAAAAGTGCAAATAGACAGCAAAAGGGAGCACACTCTCAGATATAAGAGAGATCAAAATCACAAGGAAAATACTGTGGTCAATTTTATGCCCATGCATTTGAAAATGTATATTGTACCAAACACAGATTTGGTTGCTATATCTGTGTTATGATACGTTATAAAATGCTATGCTCAGTTTTGATATGATATGGTATGGTATGATACACCTACTGGTATGTGATGATAACCCTAACATCTCAGTGACTTAAATACAACAGAAGTTTCTTGCTCATGCTGTAGCTCCACTATGCGTGTGGGTGGGGACCTGTCTGATGCAGTGATTTAGAGATCTAGGCTGATGGAGGATGAAACTCCCCTACATGTACCTCTAGGGTCCTCACAGCTGGAGAATCTAGCACTTGCAATGGAGTTTCTTCATGTGCAGCTGGCTTGGAGATGTGCTACTCAGACTTCCCTTCAAGAGAGAGCTTGCTATGAGGGTTGAAGTTGGTTGATAGTCTCCAGCTCTTGGTATCTTCGAGATCTGCTGCTCTGGTCAAGCTGAGGTCAAGATCGCTCTGGACAGCTTCCAGTCCAGCTGGGATTCTAGGACTTGGCCATCTCTGCCCAGCATGGGCTTACCCTTGCAGCAAATCTACACTTGAAGTTCTGTTGCCTTGGCTAAGACTTTCTCAGAGCTGCACCAGTCTGAGCTTCTTCCTGCCCAGTCCTCCTCAGAGACCTCTCTTCTTATTCTCCCCATGGATGACAGACTTGAGAATGCAGCCTGAAAAGCTTTCCCTGCCTACTTCTGATCCTTCTTCCCTATATCTTTCAGGTATTTCCTGAAATAAATCTCTTGCACTCCTAACTCCCAGGAGACCAGAATTCATAGAGTCTCTAAGTCATATTTTGTATGACTTATACTCACATTTCATTGGCCAAAGCTAATCACATGTCTAATCTCATCGTCAAGGGTGTAGGGCATCTAATCTAGAAGACAACTAGATATTGTAGCACATTTGTAACATCTATGACAGCTACTGATTAAGCAGCTATTAATTTCCCTCCTTTTTTTGCCAGCAGAGCCCCCGTTTTGTTCAGGTGTCTATACTGCACTTTCTGTCATAACTCAGGGGCAAACTGTAGCTTATCAGAGCCAATGATTAGTGTCCTATTTATCTTCCTAGGGATCAGGAAAGGGATGTGTGACTGATTCTGGCCAGTGAAATGGAGTGAAAGTGCTCTGGGTACCTCCTGGCTTTAAAAAGGAATGCAAAGAGGGGAAAGCCCTCTTTGCTGAGGAGGGGAGGCAGGTTATGACAAAGCCCCCTCTTTGTTGCTGAGTATTTTTGTGTGTGACTGAGCTACTCCGAGCTGAGGCAGCCATCTTGCAACTGGTCAATAGGGAAAAAGAAAGAAGAAAACGAAAATAAAGAAAACTCAAGCGTCCAACTCTTTATGGAAGACAAATCATGAAAACTGAGATTGACTGAGCTCTGTGTTCTCCTTGTTTTCTCTTTCTGGTCAGATCCATTTCAGCCACACACCTTTTCTCTCTTCTTCTCACCACATCGGTTCTTGTTTAAAGAATGAAAACAATAGCTAAATGATGTGATTTAAAACGGGCACAGAGAAAGAAGCTAAAATTGACCAGTCAGGAAATGAGGCATGCATTAATGATTTTCTTTTGACTCATTGCTTTTTGAAAACATCCAAATGTGGTTAGCCATTGTCCAGGAAATAAAATAAATTCCTAAAAAGGATAAAGGAGACACTAGACTTACTTTTACTTCATGTTAGGGAGAGGACTGACATTTATGGGGCTCTTATTGTATGCCTGTCATTTTATTAGGAAATTTTCATGTATTGTATCATGAAATGATTTTTCATTGCCCTTTGAATAAAATCATAACTTCTTCTCAAGCCCACCTACCCAGTGTGTTGTGGCCTATCTCTTCAGCTAACTACCTCCATCTCAGCTCTAGCTTAGCTGTCCTGGTCTTTGTTGTTGTTGTTGTTTATGCAGCATACCAGCTTGCTCTTGCCTCAGGACTCTTGCACATCCCATTCCCTCTGCCTGGAATGCTCTTTCCTTTATCTTCACACGTCTGATTTCTTCTCATCAATCAGACCTCAGCTAAAATAGCCTTTCTTGAGAGGGCTTTGGGCTTCCCTGATAGCTCAGTGGTAAAGAATCCACCTGCCAATGCAGAAGATGTGGGTTCAGTTCCGGGGTTGGGAAGATCCTCTAGAGAAGGAAATGGCAATCCAGCTCCAGTGTTCTTACCTGGGAAATCATTGACAGAGGAGTCTGGCAGGCTATAGTCCATGGTGTTGGAAAAGAGTCAGACATGATTGAGCTACTAAATGACAACAACCACAACAGAGGGGCCTTCCTTGACCATCCAACCAGCCCTCCCCCTCAGGCATCTATTTCAGTTTCCTGCTTTATTTTTTTCCCATTGCACTCAGAATATCTGAAATTATTTTTATTTGATTTTGATCCGTCTCCTTTAATTAGATTTTTCCTCTATATCTTGTTCACTGCTGTATTTCAAGCATTTAGGAAAGTGGCTGGCACTAATGAGACACTCGATAGTGTTTGTTGAAAGAATAGACAACATACTCTATAACCTTATAAGGCAGAGCACATATGATTAACAAGGGTCAATGTCCTCCAGCTAAAGATCACTAGGAACATCCTGGTAGTTGAACAAGTTGAGTTTATCATTCATCACAGTGACAGAGAATGCACTTCATGGGCAACAGAGTATTAGAAAAAGATTTAAAAGATCTGGGTTCAAGTTAGGTGATTTTGGTTGGGATTTAAGGAAGCAGGATTTTTTTTCCTGGATTGGATATTGTCAGGAAGCATGGGCAATTCTATGATGGGATATTCTTAATGAATGTCACCGACAAGGCAAGAAGACCAGAATGGTGCTAAAACTATAACTGGTAATAATAATAATAATAAAATAACAGTCAGAAAGGTATTAGTCAGATTTGGGTGGTGTCTTTGTGGTTTGCCAGTGAATTTGTCTTTGTTATATTTAGACAAGATTACTGAGTGGTCTTTTTGGTCTTACTTCCTCATAGTTATCAAGCAGCCATCACTGATATTGGTTTCTAGGCAACTGTCTTTAATCAAAGAAGGTGAAGACCTAGCTGTGAATGTCAGATCATTTACCGGATGCCAGGGTCTGTTTTCCTCTTTCTGATGAGTGTTCTAGGGCTCCAGTGTGATATGGTGAAGAAATAAGTAAGAGTGTTTCTTCTGGCTGTTTGACAATCCCCCACCTTTCTCCCTCAACAATTCTGTATTTGTGTGGAAGTAACCACTGAATCAAGATGGTGGAGGCCAAGGTAGAAAAGCAGTGCTTCTAAATGCCAAACAGCTCAAAAATGCACCATTTGCTCAAGAGTTTATTATCATCTCAGCATGAGCCCAGGTACACCTAATTTTTAAAGGGGGCACGGTGTATCTTTTGTAACCTAAACAATAGGACTACCCAGTCTTCACTATTGTTCCAAAGATCACGTACAACCATCCACTAGGGCCTTGGTTCAAGTTCAAGGTTTCCTCAAAACACAACTGTATGGTTTTTAGGAAGGTCTTTTACCAGTATCCCAGCACCCTCTGGGTTTCCTATATTCCTCTGTTAGCATCCCTGCTACTTTGTAATTATGTTGTTTATATTCTATCTGCCTGATTAAACTTTCTCCCATATGTTTGTAACCTTGGACCTTAATTTTAACAAGGGACTTGGCACAGGCTAGGTTCTCTATAAATATTAAATGTATTTAAAATGGAGATTTAATTCCTGGCTTGAATTTACCTCACACAACATTTATTGAGTCTGTCCAATGAGCCAGGAAGACATTTTGATAAATCAGATATCCTTACTTTCAGGGAATTAGCACTCACTTATAATAGATTTAAGAAAAAGAAAAGCTGTCATTTGTTCAGGGTCAGGTACTATGTTAGGTGCTTTGCATGCGTCTGAATAATTATTGCCATTTTACTGGTAAAACAACTGATAAAGTAATTTTGCTGAAGTCACACAGCTACTAAGTGGCAGAGCAAGGATTTTAACTCAGATAGTCTGGTTTCTTTTGCCTTCGATCCTTGCCAGCATCAGTCTTTTCCAATGAGTTGGCTCTTCGAATCAGGTGGCCAAAGTATTGGCGCAAAAGGAGAAGAGGGCGACAGAGGATGAGATGGTTAGAACGTGAATTGGAGCTAACTCTAGGAGACAGTGGAGGACAGAGGAGCCTGGTGTGCTGCAGTCCATGGGGCTGCAGAGTTGAATGTGACTTAGTGAGTGAACAAAAGCCTGACTCCAGTAATACTTTCCCAACGATTAGGCTGAAAGATGCCACATAAATTCACAGTTCTGTCATTAAATCAGAGTTCAGGTTGATCTGGAGTGGCCTTGGCTTGCGATAGCTTGAAATAGGATCTCAGATCTTTGACCAGAGATTGAAGCCAGGTCCAGGCAGTGAGAGTGCAGAATCTTAGTCACGGGACCAAAAGGGCCAGTGGCTAGGTCCTGGTTCTTCTGCTTTGGAGAAACGAATTTCAACAAAGAGTTGGAAGTAGTGAAACAAATGTTTTTTTCTTTTTTAGGAGGAAAAAAGTATATTGTGGATAGACATACACAGGTGGGCTCAGAGAGAATCGTGCACCTTTGTGGGCACACTTAGTTGCTCAGTCGTGTCCAGCCCTTTGCGACCTCATGAACTGTAGCCCGTCAGGCTCCTCTGTCTGTGGGATTCTTCAGGCAAGAATACTGGAGTGGATTGCCATTCCTTTCTCCAGGGGATCTTCCTGACCCAGGGATTGAACCCAGATCTCCTGCATTGCAGGCCAATTCTTTACTGTCTGAGCTATCATGGAAGCCTTTGCGGTAGCTTCAGTCACTTATTTGAGGCAGTTCTGAGTTTCCTCTGGCCAACCATCTTGCTTTGCCTGGCTCTGAATGCATATTCGGTATAATTTAGGGCCCTGTCCCTCTTGTATGCAAGCATCTTTTGGCCAAGATGGATTCCAGTGCAAGGGTTTCTGAGAAGTTGATGGAGTATATTATAGTCCAGCAACTCCTCCCTTCTCTCACTTCTTAGGAACCTTTCTGTGTTCGTGCAGTTTGGGGGATCTCCTTGATCTTAAGAATGAGAAACATGTATGTAGTCTCTTTATCTTCTTTTCAAGAAGGACTGGGCTCCTGTCATTATCTTCATCTTGGAGCATCTGCCCACAGGGCACAGATGTCAGCTGCTCAGCCTGAAGCCCACTTATCTCTTGCATCAAGGTTCTGGATCCAGGTTTTTCAAAATTTCAGCAGATACTTAAAGTCTATGACCAACATAGGGAAGACTTTATGTTCCTGTTCCTGGCCAGGGTGGATGGGGGTGCAGAGTTGTATTGGCTTTCTGTTAAAGCAGAAATGGATTTCCGTTTATAGAAATATAATATATCTGGGGGAGGGGAGCGCCCATTTGCTCAAAACAGGTGTTCCCCGCCACTTCCTCCACCGACCCTCCCGTCTCCCGCCCCCCCCTCTCCATCCCCGCCCGCTCCCAAAACACACATCCTGAAGTAGGGAGGGGAAGTGGGGAAAGAGAAGAAAAGGCAAAGAGGATGTGAAGGGCCGCCAAGTGGGCAACCTCCAGTGCCCTGCCTCACCCTCCAGCCCGCGCCGGCCACACCCCTCAGCCCCGCCCTCACCCCCAAACTCACTTTAAACTCCCGCCCCCTCTTAACGACGACCAATGTCCGGCGGGGGAGCCCTCAGGAGGCTGAGGATTGGCCGGTGCCGCGGTTGCCAAGGTGACGGGTGGGTCCGGCGGGGTCCCAGAGCCGGGCGCGGCGGGGGCGAGGATTGCCCTGCAGTTTCCGCCCCGGCCGGCCCAGGCCTGCAACGCCCTGGTTTGCGCTCCTGGGTAGCTAGAGGGGGTGGTCCCCGAGAGCCCCTCAGACCCGTAAGTCCCCCGCCGGCCTCCGGCTCGGGGCGCGCCGCCCTCCGCCTTCGTCTCCGCCCCCAGGATCTGCGGCTGCCAGCTCCCGAGCGTGGCTTCCCCGGCCGGCAGCGCGATGGGCTGCGGGAACTCCACCGCCGCCAGCGCGGGCGCGGGCCAAGGTGAGCGCGGCGGGCGGCTGGGGGCGCGGGGACCGCGACTCGGGGGCGGTAGGGAGCTCTGCAGGGCTGACTGCCTCTGCGGGAGAGGCCAGGAGAGAGGCGGCGAGAAGGAAGGGCGCGGGGACCCGGGGCAGGGAGGGCGTGCAGCCCCCTCTCCCCGTCCCCGATTTCGGGACAGGAGCCGATCGTCCGGTTTAGGACAGATTGAAAACAGGGCATTTCCCCTCCCTGTGCGGGGGCGGTCACGCCTGGATGAGGAGAACCTGCTGGGCGATCCTGCGGAGGGAGCGCGGGGAGCCCTGGTGGCGGGGCTCCCCTGCAGCGGGTAGTCCCGGCACTCTCCTTGGAGAGAGGTTTCCTAGTGGTGGCCAGCGTCTGCTCCCTCCTTTCTTGCACTCGCTTCCGCAGGCCTCGGGCCCCAGCCCCTCTCGCAACCCAGAGTCTGCACCTGGAAAAGTGCAGCAGAAAGATTCAGGACTTTTTTTAGGGGGAGGGAGGGTGCTAGTGGGTTGAGAACTGCAAACAGGGCGCTAAAAAATAAATCTGAGTCTGTCTTGATGTTTAAGACCGGCTGGGCCGTTAAGATTCCTCTGAGAAGCTGCAGTATCGAGGATGCTTTAGAATATGTGTGACAGAGCTTTAATATTAGCAGTGATCTGTTCATATATTTTTCATTAAAAAAAAAAAAAAAAGGAAACTTTATACACTTCTTCATTGTGTTGAATGACGGGGGAAGTCGTCTAGATTCCCCCTAGTCAGCCAGGCGTTGTATCAAGTGACTTATTCCAAAACTCAACCGTTCTCTTTGACTCAGCTAGTGTCTACTGATTTAAGAGTCTGGGTCTGTTTTGAGTAATACAGTATCTGCTGACCTATTTTGGTGTCTTTTGGATGAAGAACTCATATCTCCTCCAATTGAGATCAATCAGACGCCACATCCCATCCCAACCAGCAAATGGGAACAGCGCTCTGATGCTGCAGTGTTTCCAGGGCGGGAGTGAATGCCCGCTCAATGACTTTGTGACCTTGGGCCTGTCACTTCCCTTGATCCAGACCTCCTGGAAGATGTAGTTTAAAATTCAAGCCTTTCCAGTTTATTTATTTTAAAGTTTATTTTGATGTTCACCTGTGGGATCAAATATGGCAATCTGCTCATTTAATTAGCGAAGTTTGTTATTCCTCTCTGGCAGTCAGTGACCACACATACGGAATATTTTAGAAGGCACTAAAATATGTGGGATTCTAGTCCCAAAGCTGTGAATGAAGCCAGGTAGTGATTCATTGAAAAGTTTATCTCTTACAGGTCATCTTTACCATCTCGAATTAAATTCCCAATCTTGCGACAGGCAGAGAGCTCCTGGGGAACAAGCCCTTTAAATTCTTGTAACAGAGTCAAAGGTAGTTAGCTTAATTAGTGCCTTAGCTTAAGGACAGGAGTCTCACTTGAGAGTGGCCAGAGAGCTCTGTGTGGAAGCCTGGAGCCATGTCGAGACCACATCCTGCACCAGGAATTACAATTTACTCTATAACAACTGAGGTTGAACTGCGTGGGTCCACTTATACATGGATTTTTTTTCAATAGTAAACGCTGTCGTACTACATGCTCTTCAGTCGTTTAAATCCAGGGGTGTGGGACTGCGGATATGGAGGGCTGACCATGAATGATACTCCGATTTCCCACTCTGTGGAGGGTTGGCGCCCCTGATCCCCTATGTTATTCAAGGGTCAAATATAATCTCTCAACCTAACATGCACTGTGGCCCTATGCCTTCCACTGCATGTGCACCTTACTTGTAAAAAGATTAAAAACCATTCCCTTTAGTTTGGTACGTTTTCCATGTTATCTCAAAAAGAAAGAAAGGAAATCGTAGGAAGGACTTGTAACCCATTTACTTAGAAGCAGAGCTAGCTTACTTCAGGGTGTGTTGCCTCCCTGTCAGGGGACTGAGCGCTAGTCTCCGGCGTGACAGGCAGGGACACTTACCACTGTTCTAATGAGGCGGGCTTCCCTGGTAGCTCAGTAGGTAGAAGATTCTGCTTGCAGTGCAGGAGATCTAGGTTTGACCCCTGGGTGGGGAAGATCCTCTGGAGAAGGAAATGACAACCCACTCCAGTATTCTTGCCTGGAAAATCCCACGGACAGAGGAGCCTGGCAGGCTACAGTCCATGGGGGTCTCAAGAGTCGGTCGCGACTTAGTGACTAAACCGCCACCACCAGCTTACTTCATTTATATTTGTGTTTGTTAATGAACTGCTTGTCAGGTTTGGAGACAGAGGGAGGTTTTCCATTGCTGAACCAGGATAATGATAAGTGAGCTCTGCAATGGTGATGTGATGTAAGAAACAGAAAACATGATTCTCTTTAAAATATTTGGTAGACCTTTATTCCCCCAATGAGCACGTTCCTTTTTCTGTAAAGGGAGACACAGTTATATTGAAAAAAACCACTCTGGGCGCATGTCTTCTTGATGAGTAGCCTCACTTTTGTTCACGAAGGACAGCTCCTGTAAGAGCATGCTGTTCTCTCCTCAAGCTCGCTCTTTGCTAAAAATTACTGTATGTTCAGAGAAGAGGAAAATAGCGAGGGCAGACTGTAAAACACGAAGGAGAAGAAAACATTATGAGTTGGGAGTTATTGCGTCACCTCTTTGATGACTCTGCCCTTGTCTCTGAGAAGTCATCCCCCAAGCATTTCTCTGCTGGTGAGTCCGGGTGCCTAGCCTCGGGCTTTGGTCATCGATACTTCGAAATTTTCTGTCAGTTGATGGTAGCACCTTAGGTTCAGAAAGGAAATGCATCAAGAGGAGAGATGGAAGGGTGAGAGAACTAAACCACAGTGCAAAGGTTTCTTTCAGTTGTGAACTTTGGCATCAGCATTAAATACGCTATTGCCCAAGCTGCAAATGCATGTCACTGAACCCAAGTAAAATGAAATGCATTAAATTGGTGTTGTCTCCACCTTCCAGTAATTACAGTGCAAAACTTCTGAAATGTCCCAGGAATGTTACACTTCAGTAGTCATTTTTAAGCTTTTCAGCAAAAAAAAAAAAAAAAAAAGAGAGAGAGAGAAAGATGGTGGGCAGGTGCTGAACTTGAATGTGGAGAGTGAGGCTCAAGCTTGACACTGGCACTGTGCTGGCTGCCACTGTGGGCATTTCACTTTAATTTTTGAGCAACAGAATAGCTGTTGCTGCTGCTGCTGCTGTCACTTCAGTCGTGTCCGACTCTGTGTGACCCCATAGACGGCAGCCCACCGGGCTCCCCCATCCCTGGGATTCTCCAGGCAAGAATACTGGAGTGGGTTGCCATTTCCTTCTCCAATGCATGAAAGAGAAAAGTGAAAGTAAAGTCACTCAGTCTGTCCGACTGTCAGCGACCCCATGGACTGCAGCCCACCAGGCTACTCCGTCCATTGGATTTTCCAGGCAAGAGTACTGGGGTGGGGTGCCATTGCCTTCTGTAATTACTATATAGAAGTGGAGTAATACCACGTTGAAGGTGAAATGGTGTTCCCTGAATATTTTTCTGTAAGAACACAGCAAATCTGCTTTCAGAGGATACATTAGCACTTTATAATAAGGAACCCTAACCTGAAATTGCCATTGTAAGCCCTGTCTTACTCCCTAAGTAATTCAGGTAAAACCAGATAATTGTTTATTTTCCCTGGGCTATCTGGACAACAGCTTTTCTTGGTTTTTGTCTGGTGAAATTGGTTTATATGACAAATTGATATTTAGTAGCATGCTTCAGTAAATTTGATTCTGTATGTCCAATACACGGAGAAACTAAAATGCAGTACAGTGATCAAATAGTCAGAAGGAATCAGCTCATACAGACCCTAGATAATTTAGGTCAGATTTCCTTTACAGTAGATTTCTAAGTGTAAGCTAGTACCTGGTCCACCTCTGTGTGTAAAGTTTTGTACTCTATTAGGGAATTTTAGGGAAAGGGTAGGGGCAGCCAGCAAGGGATGACTGTAGAATGAAATCAAGCTTTCCCTTTCTTGAGAAATTGGTTGTTGAGGTAGGAAGATTCACCATTTGAGAACACCTGCAAAGCAAAGTGTAGTCAAATATACACTGAACATCCAAATGCCCAAGACATTTGGAATAAATGATAGTTTATTCAGAGAAGTCTTCAGGGAGGAGCCAAAGTATCCATGCTATCAGGGTAGAAGGGGACATGAGAACCACTTTGATTATACGAGCACGGTCCCCATTCTGATGTTTTAGGACCATCACTGTCTCAATGTAGGAATTTGATTTTTTCCAACCTAGAACTATATGGGACTTGTATTTTCCATTCAGTGACAATTCAGTACATTTCCCCTGCATAGTGTAGAGTCTAGACTCTAAACTTTAGAGGAACGTCTGGGTTTAAGAGACCATCTTTTAAAAATTGAAGTATTATTGATTTACAGCATTGTGTTGATTTCTGCTATATAGCAAAGAGATTGTTGTATATAGTTTTTAAAATATTCTCTTCCATTATGGTTTATCTTAGGATATTGACTATAGTTGCCTGTGCTATGTCGTCAGATCGTGTTCTGTTTCCATCCTATGTATAGTTGTTTGCATCTGCTAACCCCAGACTCGCAGTTCGTCTCTCCCTCATCCCCTCTCCCTCTTAGCAACCACAAGTCTGTTCTCTGTGTGAGTCTGTTTCGTAGATACGTTCATGTGTGTAATATTTTGGATTCCACAGTGATATCATATAATATCTTTCTTACTTTGATAGATAAAGAGTCCATTTTGAAAGGGTTTCATTTGCTGCAGGGCAGGGAGCTGTTGCTTTCTCTGTGTTTGTCTTTGCTCTCCGTCTCCAGCACTCTCTCGCTCAGCAACGAGATTCTCTATTCCCTTGTTTTTCCCTGCATATATTCCTTAATTAGGTGGAGACATGAACACCCTTGCATTTGAGCTGATGAACCATAGCAGGTCAGTCATTTCCTGTGTGTAGTCATACATGTAGATTGTTGCCTGAGTCTGTAATGTAAACCAGGAAATCCTATTTTATGTGAACCAGAAAAATCCCTTCAAAGTTTGGATGGTTCCAAATGTGTGCAAGAGCCCAGTTCAGTGTAGACTATTTTGCAGGCTGTGAAAAATATTTGCAGCAGCAGAGTCATTTCAGAAGTGTTCTGCTCCTGGTAGTTGATTGAATTGTTGAGAGTTGCTTTTTCTACCAGAAGTGTGTAAGTAGCAGCAATCTGACCATAACTTAGTTTATTACTAGACTCTTTCTATAGTGGTTCTTCTGTTATTTATATACTAATAGTCTAAGGAGGCGGGGAAGAAGAATTTTATTCTATTTTATCATTGTACCCAGTGAAGTGAAGTGAAGTTGCTCAGTCGTGTCCGACTCTTTGTGACCCCATGGACTGTAGCCCACCAGGCTCCTCAGTCCATGGAATTTTCCAGGCAAGATTACTGGAGTGGGTTGCCATTTCCTTCTCCAGCGGATCTTCCCAACCCAAGGATCGAACCTGGGTCTCCCGCACGGCAGGCAGACGCTTTACCGTCTGAGCCACCAGGGAGATCCACTATAATTCTTTTGGGTCTAGTTACTTAGGTTAGTTATCGCCTTATCTTCTATTAGATACATAATCACATTCTCTTCTGTTGCTGTAGCTATGTAGTCCAGCCTTCATCTACATCTGTAGATGGTTTCGGTCAATTCACTTCAGCCACTCAGTCATGTCCGACTCTTTGTGACCCCATGAACTGCAGCACGCCAGGCTTCCCTGTCCATCACCAACCCCCAGAGTTTCAAACTTATGTCCATTGAGTCAGTGATATTATCCAACCATCTAATCCTCTGTCGTCCTTTTCTCCTCCTGCCTTCAATCTTTCCCAGCATCAGGGTCTTTTCCAGTGAATCAGTTCTTTGCATCAGGTGGCCAAAGTATTGTAGCTTCAGCTTCAGCATCAGTCCTTCCAGTGAATACTCAGGACTGATTTCCTTTAGGATGGACTGGTTGGATCTCCTTGCAGTCCAAGGGACTCTCAAGAGTCTTCCCCAGCACCACAGTTCAAAAGCATCAATTCTTTGGTGTTCAGCTTTCTATATAGTCCAACTCTCACATCCACACATGACTACTGGAATGGTTTGGTAGTTCTGAAATTCAGCCACTGTGCTCAGCATTAGTCCAGGCTGTGTAGTGGTAATAATATAAAATTTTGCTGATATCATCAAAGAAGTCATTAATATCTTATGTGCTTCTTCTCCACAGCTCACTTAGCCCCCCCGACCCCAACCAATCTTGCTCCACTCATTCTTGTTATCTGTCTATTTGAAATACTCTTTCCTGGAGAGCTGATATTTTGTTTATTTATTGTCATTTTTGTTCCCCTTCCCCAAAGGTAAGCTTCATGAGAGTCTTGTCACAGCTGGACGCTCAGCCTTAAGACCAATATTCAGTCTTTCAGTGGAATATTTTGAGTCTTAAAAATTTTTTTTTGTTGAATGAATAAATATACTGGGGAAACAAAAAAGATATAAAATTAAGTCCTAACTTGTGTAGGCACTCTGTGACTGATATAGCACTAGAGGAATGAAATAAAACCTTAAGCAACCAGGGAAGCCTGCTTGGAAGAGGTGGGACATGATTTGACTTTGCAGAATAGGTAGGATTTGGATAAGCAGAGAATGGAAGGGAGGGCACTTTTAGAGCAGTACGAAAACATAGGGACAGAAACGGGCTCGGTGCATTTCAGGGCAGTGAGAAGTCTGTCCTGACTGGGTCAGTAGTTCACATTGGTTGCAGAGTGTTGGAAGTAAGAACCGTCAGGATGGGAACTGGGGAGGACAGAGAGGCAAGAAGACCTCAGAACTGAGAGGAGGCTCTGGAGCCCAAAGACCCCAGGTCAAATCCTGCTTTCATCATTTATCAGCTGCATAACCTGGACAACTTGCTGAAACTGTCTGTATCTTGGTTTCCTCAGCTATAGAATGGAAGACAGTTATAGAACCTACTCAAGATTAAATGAGTTAATATACATAAAGGGCTTAGAGCAGTGCCTTATTGTCCAAGTACTCAATGTGCTCTTATTAATACAGGGAAAGACTGCCGTAGACTGGTATAGAAGGAAGGAGCCAGCAGTAGAGTGATGTGATTTAAGGCTCTCATCAGGAGTCCGTGAAGTGAGAAGGTTGTTGGTGAATGGTGGAGGCATTGACATCAAGGACCCCTGCAAGCCAGTTAGGCTGAGGGCCTGCTACATGTGAGGGAGGGAGGAAGTGGAAGGGAAGCTGCTCAGTTGCGTCCGACTCAGTTGTGACCCTTTGGACTGAAGCCTATCGGGCTCCTCCGTCCACGCGATTTTCCAGGCAAGAGTAGTGGAGTGGGGCGCCAGTGCCTTCCCCAGGGGATCTTCCCAACTCAGGGATCAAACCTGGGTCTCCCGCGTTGCGGGCATATGCTTTACCATCTGAGCCACCAGGGAAGCCCGAGGGAGGTAGCGGGAGGGAGAAATGAAGATGAACCCAAACTATTAAAAGCCTAGGAGACAGGTGGCGCTAGTGGGAAAGAATCTGCCTCTTCCCAACTCAGGGATCAAACCTGGGTCTCCCGCGTTGCGGGCATATGCTTTACCATCTGAGCCACCAGGGAAGCCCGAGGGAGGTAGCGGGAGGGAGAAATGAAGATGAACCCAAACTATTAAAAGCCTAGGAGACAGGTGGCGCTAGTGGGAAAGAATCTGCCCACAATGCGGGAGACCTGGGTTCGATTCCTGGGTTGGGAAGATCCCCTGTAAGAGGGCATGGCAACTCACTCTGCTATTCTTGCCTGGAGAATCCCATGGACATAGGAGCCTAGTAGGCTCCAGTCCATGGAGTTACAGAGTCGGACACACCTGAAGCGACTCAGCACAGCAGGAGGAGACTGGAAGGAGCGGCTACTCCCTCTAAAGGGAAGGTGGGAGGATGACGGTGACCCATTATCCTCTTGGATGGACCACATTTGACATGATGTGAATGACAAGATGTGTGGAAACACCTCTGCTGATTCTGTGTCTCTTATTGGCTTATTGAAAAATAGACATTGCTGTAGATGAACTAAAGAGCTGTTGTTCTACTTCTTTTGGCTAAATTGAGCTGATGACATAGTTTTAGAACTATTATGGGTCAGAGGAGACATAGCAAGCTGTCAAAATTAAAGGGAGCTTTGTTTTTTTTTCTACAGCTATGTTTACACAATTCTCAGAGAGACGTTTTTCTTTCATAAAACAAATAAAGAATAAAACGTTCCTGCATATTTTTATTATTTCCCATAGGAGCCATAATCATTTATATTTCTGATTAAAAGAAGAGTGATTTGTGCATCTTCAGTGCCTTTTAGAAATTCTTCATGTGCATAATTTTATTTTCTGGTGTATGTGTTTAAGTTATCACTACTCAGTCTGAACAAAGAGATACAATTTACTATGTAATTTAGCGATTCATTTGTTTGTGAGCAGTTCCAGTATATTACATCAGCGCTATGAAGTGCATAGAGAACAGGGATGAAAAAGGCATTAATAGAGTGTTTTTTCAAATGTACATATGTATGTGACCTTTCTTTTAAAAGAGATAAATATTTTCTTTTTGTTAAAATTTGGCATGTGTAAGGAAATTCATAAAAATAAATATATGACTCTGAACCATACTGAAAATGTACTGGGCAGTACAGGGCAATCTTTTAAACTTATAAGACTTATTAGATTGCCAATAAACATCTGTCTATAGGAACCAAGATGTTACAAATACCTGCTTAATATCACTGAACTGATGTATATTGCAGCTGGCTCTATCATGCACTAGGAGTAAAATTTTGTCTGTGTTTGCAGAATATGTGACATGTCATATTAAATTTAATTTTTCCTCAGTATTAATTTTGCTATGTATTTTTTTTTCAAAAGGGAATTTCTGCTTTTGGAGAGGTGGAGGAGCACAAGGATGAGAAGTGTATTGGGTTGAATGGTCACCTCTAAAAAAAGATACATTCTCATCCTAATTTGGAATGTGTGAATATTGTCTTGTTTGGAAAAAGAGTCTTTGCTGGTATAATTAAGGATTTTGAGATGAGGACACCATCTTAGATGATCTGGATAGTCTCTAAATCCTAGATGATGAAACATCTTTGGAAGAGGCAGACAAGGAGAAGACAGACATGGAGAGGTGATGTGAGGACAGGGGGAGAACAGAGAAGGCACTGACTGCCCACCAGCCGCAGAGTGCCAAGGAGGACCCACTGTCCCGTGATGCTAAGCAGCCTGGGCCATGTTCTTTCCACAGCCTCTGCAGGGGGTCGGGACCTCCTGACACCTTGTGTTGTATTTCTGTCCTCCAGAACTCTGAGAGCACGTATCTCTGTTGTCTTAAGGCATTTAGCTTGTGGTGATTTGTTACAGCATTCCTGCGGAACTTACACAGAAGACATTTTTCTAATTGTTCCTGGAATGAGATGAAATCAGAAAATCAGAAAATGAAGAGTTTACAAATAATACCTGCAGTGTGAATAATCATTCACTGAAGCAGATACAGTGCCGTTCAATCTTGGTGTGATTCATACAACATTTCAAGGCTGTTCAGAGCCTCAGTTATTTATGGGGGTGCCCAATTTCTATAAAATGTGAAGGTTATCTGAGAGGTTTTCCCTTCTTGGATGCCATCTGCCTCTCCAGTTCTCTGACACCATCCAGTTCAATTCTGATGCTCATATGTGGGGTTATTGTCTATCACGGTAGGTTTGAGTGCTGAGTCGCCTGAGATGGTCTCACTTCAGACACCAGTAGCAAGTATTGGGTCCCCAGCTTATTTGCACTGCTGTCTGACTTGACAGCAAATTTGGGGGTTCTCACATTCCCCTCCTCAGATCTGACAGTTTGTTAGTATTACTCAGGAAAGTACTTTCCTTACTGGATTAAATGTACTAGTTTATATAAAGGACACACATGAACAGCCAGATGGAGAGGTACAGAGGTCATGTTAAGAGTCTCAGGCATAGGGGTCTCTGTCCCCATAGAATTGGGGTGTGCCCCCTCCTGGCACATGGATGTTCAACTCAGAAACTTTCTGAACCCTGTCCTTTTAGTGGTTTTTATGGAGGTTTCGTTATATAGGCCTGATTGATCAAATCATTGGCCACTGGCGATTAACTTGGTCTCCAGCCCCTCTCTTTTTCCAAAAGGACAGGGAGTGGTGTTGAAAGTTCCAAGCTTCTAATCAAGCCTTGGCTTTTCTGGTGACCAGCCCCCATCCTAAAGCTACCTGGGGTCCTGCCAAGAGTCACCTCATTGGAAGAAACAGGCTCCTATCACCCTTATCTCTCAGGATGTTCCAAGGGTTTTAGAAGCTCTGTGCCAGGAAGAGGGAATGAAGACCAAATATCTTTCTATGATTCCTCAATATCAGATTAATTTTTTAAAATGTTTGAATAAATTGCATTTCCTGTACATTTTTAAGTGACTGAGACTCTTGATTTTGGGACTCATGAATACAATTTTAAAATCTTTTGATGAAAGTAATAGGTATAGACTTCGGTGGCAGTCCAGTGGTTGGGTCCATGCTTGCACTGCAGGGGGCGTGGGGTTGATCCTTGGCTGGGGAATCCTGCATGCCCTAAAGTGCAGACACTTCCACCAAAAAAATATATATGTATACACAATCACGGTGAAATGAGGCAATATTGTGAACAACAATCTTCTAAGTGTTAAAGAAACAGTTGTATTCAGAAGGAAGTGTTCTTTTCATACCATAACCACTTATATTTTTTTGTCACTGGAACTGAATATAATACTTTTCTGAGAGCAGACCTTTACCTCCCACTTCCATTTTTTAGGAAGATATTTAAAATTATAATGATCAATAATACAATTTTGGAAAATAGTCATTAAATCTTTTGACTCACAATAATTCTAATTTAGGTCTATATATTTTGTGGTGCTTCTTTCCCACAAGAAACATGGTTACCTGCCTTCCCTTGTGTTAATGTACCATAGCTATGTTTAAACAGTAGAGAGGCATTTTGGCAGGAAATGAAGTAGTACTAACAGGGAAAAATGCTCTACCCCAGAGGCCTTGAAAGAAGTAGCTACACCACTATAAATATTTGTTTAATAAATGATGAATCTCATGAATCATAAACACGACTTAGAGCAAATGGGATTTTGCCGCTATTTGAATTGTTCTAGTCAAAGTATCTTTTGCATAAATTATCTAGAAAAGAACTCTCCATCTGGTTAACTGTAATCAGTGTCTAGAGGAAGTATGATTAAAATGTTGCACTGAGGGTAATCAGAATTTTCCTTCTCTTTCTAGTAATTTTATGATTTTATACTTTTGCAAAACAAAGATATTTCATATTTTATTTACCTAGAAATTCAGATATTTTTGCTGGGAGTTTCAGCAATTACAGATTTTGTTTTTCTTTTTCTCTGAGAAGTTGTATGTTAGGGAGTCATGTTCTACCTGCCCTGGTTATAAGCTTATCATTAATCCCTTGCTCCTGTGAAGGTGTATGCTTTCTTTCCTTTTAGAAAGATGAATGTACATTATAATCATATCTTCATATCTATAGGCTTGATGTATGTACATCAAGTCAGTGTTTCTAACTTCTTGGCCTCCGTCACCACTGCAGTTGTTAGATAGATGGTGCCCTTTAAGAGAGGTACATTTGTGAACATAAGAAATGGCCTGCTGATTTCCTTCTGGAAGGTAACACCTGGCATCTGCCTTGGGCCTGCTGGGAAGTTAGATGGTGAACCCAGCAGGAAAGAGGCCGTGGGGGTGCCCAGAGTCAAGGTGAAGTGGATGCAGGGTTTCTGGTGACTGATGGAAACAGATGCTGAGGAGACAACATGTGACTGTTTTGAAATGAATTTCACACACAGGCTTATTGTGGTTTGTCTTTTCCGGTGCCTTTGTCCGCCCAGGATTAGAAGCTGAAGCAGAAGAATCTAGGGACTGTTGAATAAAATCCTGGAGCAGGAATTTTACCTGGGTCTTCTGCCTTCCAGTTCCATGCTGTTGTTTCCCTACCACCCTGCTGCCGTCCTTCAGAGGCAGTGAGCCAGCTTCTGGCCACTCTGCCCTCCCCTTCATCTCTCCCGGCTCAGCGCACGTGGCCCTCACATCATGACCGCCGTCTTCTTTCTGTATGGTGTCCCAGAATCCGTTCTGATGCCTTCTGCTCTCTCCTCCCCTGAGCACTGCAACCCCCAGTCATTCCCCATCTTTTTCCATGAAAACGAAACTAAGAAAACGAGGATATTTATTTTCTTTTTCGACTTTCTCCCAGATTCTCATGCTTGTTTTGATTCTGAAATAAAATGTCCATTTTTATGGGTGTTTTGGTGGCACTAATCTTTTGTTTATTTTTTCCTGTCGAACTCTCCACTGTTATTACGTTTAACATTTTTTTAAATTTTAGGATTTTTTTTTTTTGGTTTTATGATCTCAGATTCCAAAGCCATTTTTATTTATATAATCTTAGTGAGAATTGTGAAACAGAAATATTACTCTCCCCTGAGTAAAGACTCTGAAGTTTGTTACACAGTTCAGGTTTGGTCAGAACCTTTAAAGAATTTATTTGAGACATGGTATTTTTAAAAATTCATTTAAAAATAATTCTGTGTATTTATTTTTTGGCTGTGCTGGGTCTTCCCTGCTGCTGTGGCTTTTTCTCTAGTTGTGGCGAGCAGGGCCTTCTCTGTGGTTGCGGTGCACAGGCCTCTCGTTCCAGTGGCTTCTCTTCCTGGGGAGCAAGCGCTCTAGGGCACCCAGTTTTCAGTAGCTGTGGCTCCAGGGCTCTGGAGCACAGGCTCAGTAGCTGTGGCGCACAGGCTCAGTTGTTCCACGGCCTGTGGGATCGTCCCAGGTCAGGGATTGAACTCATGTCTGCTGTACTGGCAAGCAGATTCTTTACCACTGAGCCATCAGGGAAGCCTGACACATAGTCTTGATTATCTTTATTCTGTTCTTTGAATTTGCAGTATTATAGGTCTTAGATTAATATCTCTTGGATAAAGTTCTTATAGTTTTGGCAATAACTCTTCCTGCAGACTTGTTTTTATTTTGTAGCACGTTTTCCTTTATCTTCATACCTCTGTGACTTGTACAGGAGTTAACTCCCACTTCATAGATAGGAAAATTGAGATACTAAGGAAAATGTGACTGCTAATAACAGTGACGCGGTGCAGGAGATCCGGGTTCGATCCCTGGTTTGGGAAGATCCTCTGGAGAAGGCAATGACAACCCACTCCAGTATTCTTGCCTGGAAAATCCCATGGACAGAGGAGCATGGCAGGCTACAGTCTATTGGGTCACAAGCGTTGGACACAACTTAGTGACTAAACCACCACCACCAGTAACAGTGAGCTATTTTTATGTGCCCGACTTGGTTCTGTTCACATCTTTTTATAATTAAGAAATTTTTTTTCTTGGCTATGCCCTATGGCATGTGGGATCTTAGTTCTCCAGCCAGGGATCAACCTGCATCCCCTGTAGTGGGAGAGTGGAGTCTTAACCACTGGATCACCAAGGAAGTCTCAATTTTTAAAATGTATTAATTTTTTTTTTTTTTTTACTGAGGTACAATTGACATATTATATTGGTCTCAGGTATACAATAAGATGATTCCACATTTACATATGTAGTGAAATCACACAGTAAGTCTCGTTACCGCCTGTCACCATACATAGTTAACTTTTGGGATTTACTGTCTTGCAACTTTCAAGTATGCTGTGTAGTATTATTGACTGTAGTAGCTGTGCTGTACATGGCATCCCCATGGCTTATTTATTTTAGAACTGGGAGTTTGTATATCTTGACTTGCTTCACTCGTTTTGCCCATTCCCCAGCTTGCCTACCCTCTGGTAACCACCATTCCTTTCTCTGTATCTATGATTTTTTTTTTTCATTTGTTTTGTTTCTGAGATTGCACATGTAAGAGAAATCACATGGTATTTGTCTTTCTCTGATTTATCTTGCTTAGCATAATTTTCTCAAGGTCCATCCATGTTGTTGCAAATGGCAAGATTTCCTTCTTTTTTCTTCATGTGCGTGAGTGCATGCTAAGTCACTGCAGTCATGTCCAGCTCTTTGTGACCCCATAGACTATTACCCACCCATGGGATTCTCCAGGTAAGAATATTTGAGTGGGTTGCCATGCCCTCCTCCAGGGGATCTTCCCGATCCAGGGATGGACCTGGGTCTCTTAACATCTCCTGCATTGAACGGTGGGTTCTTTACCACTAATGCCACCCGGGAAGCCTGCTGAGTAGAATTATGTTTTATTAGTCTGTCCTCCTGTATCTGTATCTCACATCTTCTTTATCCATTCATCCATTGCTGGAGTTTGGGTGTTTCCAATCTTGGCTATTCTGAAAAAAGCTGTGATGAACATAGGGGTGTATATATCTTTTCGAATTAGTGTTTTTGTTTTCTCTGGATAAATGCCCAGGAGTGGAATTGCTGGATCATATGGTAGTTCTATTTTGAATTTTTCTGAGGAACTTCTATACTGTTTTCTGTAGTGGCTGCACCAATTTACATTCCCACCAAGAGCGTGCACTGGTATCCTCCTTTTTCCACATCACTTGCCAACACTTGTTATTTGTTGTCTTTTAGAAAGTAAGCATTCACACAGGTATGAGGTGATGTCTTGTGGTTTTGATTTGCATTTCTCTGATGATTAGTAATGTTGAGCATGTTTTCATGTACCAATTGGCTATCTGTATGTCATCTTTGGAAAAATGTCTATTCAGATTATTTGCCCATTTTAAAATCAAGCTGGTTTCTCTCTCTCTCTCAACCTCTCTTTCTCTCTTGCTATTGAGTTTTATGAGTACTTTATATATTTATAATATTAACCTCTTATATCAGATATGTAATTTAGAAGTATTTTCTTCCATTCAGTAGGTTGTCTTTTCATTTTGTTGATAGTTTCCTTTGCTGTGCAGGAATTTAAAAAATTTGATGCAGTCCCACTTGTTTATTTTTGCTTTTGTTGCCTTTGCTTTTGGAATCAGATCCAAACATTAATTTCTAAGATCAGTGTCAAGTAACTTACTGCCTATGTTTTCCTCTAGGAGTTTTATGGTATCAGGTCTTACATTTAAGACTTTAATTCATTTTGAGTTAANTTGCTTTTGGAATCAGATCCAAACATTAATTTCTAAGATCAGTGTCAAGTAACTTACTGCCTATGTTTTCCTCTAGGAGTTTTATGGTATCAGGTCTTACATTTAAGACTTTAATTCATTTTGAGTTAATTTTTGTGTATGATGTAAGATAGTTGTTAGTTTCATTTTTTTGCATATGACTGTCCAGTTTTCCCAAGACAGTTTATTGAAAAGACTGCTTTCCACATTGCATATTCTTGCCTCATTTGTTGTAAATTAATTGAGCATGTATGCATGGGTTTATTTCTGGGTTCTCTATTCTGCTCCATTGATCTGTGTGTCTGTGTTTTTGCCAATAACATACTGTTTTGATTACTATAGCTTTGTCATGTAGTTTGAAATTAAGAGCATGATGCCTCCAGATTTGCTCTTTCTCAAGATGCTTTGGCAATTCAGGGTCTGCTGTGGTTCTGTAGACGTTTTAGTATTATTTGTTTTATTTTCTTGCAAAATGTCATTGGTATTTTGATAGAGATATATAGATTTTAAAGAACTTCACAGTAACTTTTGAAAAAGATATTTTTATTTTCCTCATTTGACATGAAGGATGTGAACTTATAAGAGGTTAAATGATACTTAATTCCATGTAGCTTTAAAAGTTGGAACTAAGTTCTGTTTGTTTAGGTAAGGATATTAGGGGGCAGAAGTGCAGATGGAACTGTGTTGTGGGCAGAGAATCTGTGATAAGTGAGAGGACTGGGGTCCAAAAGAGATGGGTTGTTTTTGACACGTGAGTGGGAAGCAGAAATGAGAGGGTTCAATAGCAAATAGGATAAGAGTTGGAAATGAATGTTAACTCCTTTTGGATCTGGGCTGGCATCTTTGAGACTTCCCAATTAATTTAGGATGTCATCTCCATTTTGTCGTGTGACTTTGCTTTACTTTTTGATTAGTGCGTAGTGTAACATAACAGTTCCATGTAGGTACCAGCTTAGAAGTTGTGCAGCTTATAAAATAAAATATTTCTCAAATTTGTTACTATATCTGTAAAATTAGCAGATTGGGCTGTCTTATAAAATTCCTTTCAGAATCAGGACTTTATAATTTATAGGAATTGTTAAAAATGGACAGAATAAATTCTAAACCCAAGATTTGGCTTTTTATGATTTTTCTGTTTACCTTTTTCTTCTTTTGTGAGATGATCTTTCAAAAAATCATATTCTCAACTCATCTCTTGAAAAAGTTATTTTAGTTGGATATTTGGCTTAAGATTTTTGTACCAGTGTTATCAAGATAACAAGAAAATATCTTTTTTTTTTTTTTCTTCCAGGCCCTGCAGGAGCAGCTAAAGACGTGTAAGTACTTAATATTATTATTTTCTAAACTGTTTCTGAGGAAGACACTGTTTTCATGATTATGACCTTTAGATAGGCAGGTTTGGCTGAAAAGACATGGAAGTACTTTCTGTACTTAACACAAATCAAAGCTCTCATTTGATTTGTAACTAAAGTGCTATTTGAATAAAGGGATTATTTGTGGCTTTTTATTTTAGCCTTTCAGTTGCCCTAGCACTTTAACCCAGAACTTTATGAAAGGGGAATGTTTAATTGTGTTTCCATCCTAGCTTGTGTAGAGATTTCTTCTAATTGCAAGCCTGTGATTACGGCAGAATTAAGCACCTAGCTTCTATGACTATGCAACATCTTAGAGTTTAGCCTGTTGGGAGGGGTGGGAGCCAAGCATTTACTAAAGACACACTGAATTGCTTTGAAGTTGATAAACAGACATTTGAGTGAATGTATATGTCCATTCAAGGTAATCGGTACTGAGTTGAATTTTAGACCACAGGACCGTCTGAGGGTTTCCATCATGCATCTTCTTTGCATCTTCCTACCTTGAATCTAGGTATAGATAGGACATTACAGTAGTTCACTATTTAAGAGTGATTGTGGCACTGGGAACTATATTCAATATTCTTAATAAAACATAATAGAAAAGAATATGAAAAAGAATATATATGACTGAATATATACATATCACTGAATCACTTTGCTGTATTATACATCAAAAACTAATACAACATTGTAAATCAACTATACTTCAATTTAAAAAGAGATAAATAAAATGCAAATATTCTGGGAAAAAAAGTGTCATTTAGGGAGCTGGGTAGTGAAGGTAGAGTAGGGAAGGGAGAAGATAGGGATGAAGAGCCCCCAAGGAGAAAAATAGAAAAAAGAGTGTTTGTGATCACTCCATGGATTGTGGGACCAGTCTCTGTCCAAGCCACTGCAATTGGTTTGGAGGTCAAGACTGATGGTGCCACACACATGGACCAAGAGGGCAGGAGAAGATGTGTTACTCACATAGTGAGGCTTTCTAGAGAGTGCAAGGTGGTCTCCTAAACTGGTCCATTCAGTTTGCATGAAGGAGGGGGTAATTGGCTTTGTTTCTTATTATGAGTGGTGCTGAGGGTGGGTGTGGGTGGTGGGCAGAGGAGTGCCTGGCTGTCTCCTCCCTGTTGGCATACATGGAGGAGTTCACAGGTTTTTTTTAGGCTTGCACAGTTGAGGGGCAAAAGGATCAGTGGGACTTGAAAGCTTTTGTCACAAGAAGAGTCAGGCATTTATATATATATATTACAAAAAAGGAATCCAGACAAGATTAGATTAGGGCTATAAAGTTTTGGGGGGATTAAATAAGCTTTTTATATGGAACTTGAGGTACAAAGGAAGCAGTGTATTATACTTCAGTCTTCTGGTTGCAGTGGTTGAGTTTATTACCAAAACATCTAGCAAGAGTGCGTTCAGCATCCGTATGTGTTCCTGGTATGGCAGGGTCTCCATCTCCCCTTCAGTCTCTCCCTTCCTTTTCTGTACGTTGTTGCCAGGTTAATCCCCTGCCCTTTCAGGATCTCTGCTCCCAATTTTAGATTAGTCTCCATTGCCCATGGGATTGAGTCCAGAATCCTTTGCAAAAAGGAAAAGGCCCTTTAGGTTTCAGCCTTTAGGAGAAGGAAGCCCTGCAGTCAGGGAGTGACAAGGTCAAGGACCCAGCGGGGAGCTGGGTGCTCTGAGGCCACTCTCAGGGTCTCACACTGACTTCCTGATTTCTGTCTTGCCTCCTTGATTTGTTTTTGCTGTTCCCTCTGCCTGGAATGGCGAATTCTGTCTGTAAAAATTCTGTCTATTCTTCTTGGCTTATATCTTATCCTTTATGAGAAGAACATCCCTGACCTCTCTGTTATTTGTGGTATCTCCCTCTTCTAAACTCTTAGAGCAGTTTGGACTTTTTTCCATTGGGAATTGAGAGAAGTCCCCAGTAGTTCATAATATCATGTTGGGGACATAGCTAGTGTGTAACAAATGAATCTCATAATTTTTCTTTAAGGAGACATTAATTGCATGACTTCTTTCTTTTAAAGGTATGGAAATTTCTAAGAAGATTTAGTGATGGCTTTTTGGATGTTTTTGTCAATATTAACTTCTGCAGGACATGAGATGCCGTTAACTATAACTACTTTTAAATTGTTCATTTATTTTTTTATTTTTGACTCTGCCAGGTCCTTGCTGATGCTCCGGCTTTTCTTTAGATGTGGCAAGCGGGGCCCACTCTCTAGTCGAGGAGCATGGGCTTCTCATTGTGGTGGCTTCTCTTGTTGCAGAGTGCAGGCTCTAGGGCAGGTGGGCTTTAGTAATTGCAACTCAGTAGTTGCAGCTCCCAGGCTCTAGAGCACAGGCTGAATAGTT
Organism: Oreotragus oreotragus; assembly: GCA_006410675.1. Lineage (NCBI taxonomy): Eukaryota > Metazoa > Chordata > Mammalia > Artiodactyla > Bovidae > Oreotragus > Oreotragus oreotragus. The sequence goes on from SJYX01023143.1 coordinate 367,747, forward strand.
GTGGTCCATGGGCTTAGTTGTCCTGTGGCATGTGGGATCTTCCCAAATCAGGGATCAAACCTGTGTCACAGACAAATTCTTTACCACTGAGCCACTAGGAAAGTCCCTTAACTGCTTTTTAAAATCTTGAATTCATTAGATTTAAATGTCCTGTGACTTTGTGTACCTTATAAGTTCTGTAACTAAAAAGATATAATTTTATTCAATAAAGAAAGTGAAAATGAAGTCGCTCAGTCGTGTCTGACTCTTTGTGACCCCGTGGACTGTAGCCCACCAGGCTCCTCTGTCCATGGGATTCTCCAGGCAAGAATACTGGAGTGGGTCGCCATTTCCTTCTCCAGGGGATCTTCCCGACCCAGGGATCGAACCCAGGTCTCCTGTATTGCAGGCAGACGCTTTATCCTCTGAGCCACCAGAGCCCTTTAAAAATAAATCGGTAGATTTAATTGGAAAAAGTTAAAGAAAAGTATAGTGTTTTTTTCCTTGCACAAAAGGTATACTCAAGCTATTTTTTTAAAAAGCAGAAGCTGTAGATATATAAATCCCGACTGTCATATTAGAAGGTGTCATGAATGAAGGAGGAAACCAAGAAATTAAGACAATTTAAACTTTTATTGTGAATATTTAAATTTTTTGCTTTTGTTTGTCATCTAAAGAGACTGATCCCAAATTAAAAGAAGTGGCCAGACTCACATCATGGATGCTGAGAGTACAGAACTTCAAATAGGACACACAGCATATTATATAGACCATATAAAAGTCTTTTGAGGGGGGTTGTGGCTGTTTTTATAAGTCAGAATCATTATAATTGCTCCTTTAATATATAATAAAAATCAGTGCTCTAGGGACGGTTTTGGATTTTCAGAGTATCTCCCTTTTACTATTATTTGCCTGCTTTGTATAGGCAAGAAACCAGGATATAATAAATAAAATTATATTTTTGCCCTAGAGCAGGTCAGTATCTACTGGGGACCAAACTACAGTGTAATAGGTGCTAATTATTAAAATAGTCAAAATATAATGCTAGTCTGGGTCTTGAAGTTTGAACAGGAGTTGGTGTGGGGAGGGGAAGAGTGGCAGGGCAGGGGAGAGAACACGTAAGAGGCCCATGGGTACCAGAGAGCCTCATGCTCTTCTGGAAAGTCAGCCAGTGTTCCCGGAGCCTGTGGTACAGGCTCAGACAAGTGGAAAATGAGGCTGATGGGCTGGAACCAGCTGTGAAGGGCCTTTGGTGGCAGGCCGGTCACGGTACTTGATTTTTATATGCATTCAAGAGCCATTCCGGGGAAGGCAATGGCACCCCACCCCAGTACTCTTGCCTGGAAAATCCAATGGACGGAGTAGTTTGGTGGGCTGCAGTCCATGGGGTCGCTAACAGTAGGACAGACTGAGCGACTTCACTTTCACTTTTCTCTTTCATGCACTGGAGAAGGAAATGGCAACCCACTCCAGTGTTCTTGCCTGGAGAATCCCAGGGATGGGGGAGCCTGGTGGGCTGCCGTCTATGGGGTCACATAGAGTCGGACACGACTGAAGTGACTTAGCAGCAGCAGCAAGAGCCATTCAGAATTTTAAGGTGGGGACTTCCATGACAGTGTTTGGGCTTTAGGGCGATGATTCCCAGGGCAGTGGGCTGTGTGAGATGGGGGAGGGCTGGAGGCACAGAGCAGTAGTGGGGCTGAGGCCACGAGAGGGTCAGACAGCAGACAGGACACGGGAAAGGAGCAAAGGCGATGATGCATTCAGGGCGCACCTGGAAATGTCATTGGTAAGACCTGCTGGACGACTGAGTAGGGAGGAAAGGAAAGGAAAACCTGAGGTGAAACGATAGCTCTGTGGCTTCAAACTCGAGCCAGGGGAAGGGATGGCTGATGACCCAAAGAGGTCACACGAGCTAAAGGGCGAAGAGAAGCCACTGGGTGCGACCTGATGGCCACACTGGTCCCTGGGGGATGTGGTTTCAGTCGAGTGGAGTGAGTACCAGTGGGGTCAGCGTGGCAGTGAACTAGGAGTGAGGAAGTGATGCCTGGTCTTTTGAAGTAGTAAGGGATGGGAAAATGTGGTAGCTTAAAGAGGAAACGTATTTTAAAATATATTTCTGTTATAAAATAAATACTAAGGAAATTTGTAAACCACAGAAAAGCATTAAAAAAAAAGAAAAAAATCAGGTATTATTCTACCATGAGAGACAAGAGACAATCAGCATTAATATTTTACATAATTTTCTTCCATTTCTTTGTGATTCTTTCTGCCTGATTATGTGTATGGGTGATTTTATATATTGAAGTTTGATTTTCTTTCTCTATTTATATTTACAGAGGAGACAGAGGGTGCACCAATAGGTGAAAGTATAGGAACCAGTAGAGTAAGAAAAGCTGAGGGTGGTTTGGGGAGGGGTTATCTGTGTGAGGGATAGAATAATTGATGGGTGTAGATTCTAGAACATGCAAGAAGGATTAAAAACATAGAAGGTTCACCTTACCAACTTGAGGTAGGAAGAAAGCATGAGTAAAGATATATAGAAATTTAATCATCATAAGACAGACTTACATATCAGGGAGTGAGACTTTGTTTTTCCCACTCCTTCTCGTCTAAATTCAACCACAGAACCTTCACATGCAGAACAAAATAGAAGTGAATTCAACTTGATGACATTCGACTGTTTTCACAAACCTGAAAGTCAACCATGCTTTTATTTTATTTCAGTGAATTATCTTAGCTATTTGGCACAGATAGGTTGTGTTGGGATATTTTTGGTTGGAAATGGCAGAAGCCCAGCTTAAACTGGCCTAAACAAACAAACATAATGGAATTTATTGGCACGTGTAACGGAAAAGCTCCAGGGGTTCAGCCTTAGTCACAGCTGGATCCAGGTGATCGAATGACAGGAAGAAACTCTTTCATCTTTGCTTTCCTGTGTTTGGCTCCATTCTGAGGCAGCTTTTCCTAAGTGGTGATGGAGATGGCCAGTTTTTATCTCATCAGCTTAATTCCCATGAAAAAAGAGCTTCTCTTTCCCTGAAGATTGATCAAATCATAGCGCTAGGCTCTCCTTGGCCAGGACGTGGGATCAGGTGCCCCTCTCTGAACCAGTCAGTGGGCCAGGGGGACATGGGTTTCTCATTGGCCAGGCCTTGGTCACGTGCCAACTGCTAGAGCCAATCAGTGTCGTTAGCTTCACCTAACCTTAAATAGTGGGAGAGCAGTGGTTCCCACACCAAAGAAAAATTGGGATGCTGTTACCAAAATGGGAGAGAATTATAATGGGGCAGGCAGAAAAAAAGCAGGTTCTCCATGTAGGTCAACTTTCATATTATTTCAAAATAACCTTTTGATTTAATTTTTATTAGAGTATAGTACCTTTATCCTGCTCTGTCAATTTCTGCCGTATAGCAAAGGGAATCAGCCATATGCATACATATATCCCCTTTTTTTTAGGATTTCCTTCCCATTTAAGTCACCACAGCGCAAGTTGAGTTCTCTGTGCTATATAATAGGTTCTTGGTAGTTATCTGTTTTATACATTGTAGTGTATATATGTCGATCNTCTGCCGTATAGCAAAGGGAATCAGCCATATGCATACATATATCCCCTTTTTTTTAGGATTTCCTTCCCATTTAAGTCACCACAGCGCAAGTTGAGTTCTCTGTGCTATATAATAGGTTCTTGGTAGTTATCTGTTTTATACATTGTAGTGTATATATGTCGATCCCAGTCTCTCAGTTCATCTCACCCCTTGATTTACTTTTCAGTGTGTGTGTGTTTTACAAATATATTTTGAATAAGAAACAGTATTAAACAAGTTGAATCAAATTTAATGTTTGCTGTTGAAAATAAAAGATCATAGCCACTCAATTTAAACAAGATTATTCAAATACTTTCACTTAAAACTTGTAAAGTGATACTTCATTAAGATTTTTCTTGACAAAGCAGTTTTATTGTTATGGAAGGTAACAGCTATAGAGAAAAATATCTTGGAATGAGTTACCATAAAACGCATCAAACCTCAGTCTTTTTAAAAAGCTGAAATTACATATCTCTGGTCTTGAGTTTCCTTGGAATCCTTTTTAAATTTCCCATGTCTAATACATCTGTGTCAGCTGAGCCCTCTCCTAATTAAAGATCTGAGTGTATGTGATAGCTTTGTTTCTCCTCTGTGAAGTGGCATGCAAGGCTGTTTTCTGAGGGTGAGGTAGCTTGCTACTGCTGCTGCTAAGTCGCTTCAGTCGTGTCCGACTCTTCACGAGCCAGTGGACTGCAGCCTACCAGCCTCTTCCGTCCATGGGATTTTCCAGAGTACTAGAGAGGGTTGCCATTGCCTTCTCTGGGAAAGTAGCTTACTACTCAAAAATTTTACCCATTTTCTGGGGGTAAGAGAGTATCTAGCATTGAAAATACCTGCATTTTGGAAGCAGAGAGACCCGAGTTTAAACTTCTCTCCACCCTTTACTGTGCATGTGTGCTCAGGTGTGTCTGACTCTTGGAGACCCCATTGACTGGCTCCTCTGTCCATGGAATTTTCCAGGCAAGAATACTGGAGCAGGTTGTCATTTCCTTCTCCAGGGAATCTTCCCGACCCAGGGATTGAGACTGTGTATCCTGCACTGGCAGGTGGATTCATTACCACTCGTGCCGTCATAACATTGGGATGATACTAACTATTCAAGGTAGCCATCTTCATCATTATCGTCATCATTCTCAATTTTAATAGCATACCATAGAGTGAATCCCAGTACTTGAAGTACATCATCTAACTCGCTACCCCCAATAGTGTGATGAAGACAGTAGTGCTTTTTTATTTTACAAATGGGGAGATGGGACACAGAGAAGTTAAGTAACCTCTTAAGGATTACGATGGTTATTGATTCAGTATATTTAGTATCCTAGCATAATATTTGGTATTATGTGTTGTCCCCTCCCTCATAAATTGTAGCTAGAAGTACTAGGTGGTTTAAGCGTTGTCGAAAAGATTTGGCAGTGCCTCTGTCATGAATCACTGATGGGACAAGACCCAGTGCATCAAGGGCCTTGCTGTGGTTAGAAATCTCACATTCCCATCAACACGTGACTAGAGTTTCCTCGGTGGGACTCTGGAACAGGAACAGACAGAGAAGCAATTGGGCGTGTTCATTCAGGGATAGAGAGGGATTGGTGACCAGCAAGTATTGCTGAAATGTTTGACTACAAGGCACTTGCTGGAGAGAGGGGGAGGGGAAGCACTAAGGGGCTAATAAAAGGGTAGAGCCGAGAGTGTGGGTGGACTGGAGGCTTCTTTGGGGTTGGGCGGCGGGGATGGGAGATCAAAGGAAGATTGTTTCCCCCCCAGGGAGTGGAATTGTCTACTCTAAAATATGAGAGGTGAAATAGTTGCCGGAACTAAGCTCCACGGAGCACCCATGGGAGTAAGTTATTAGAAGAGCAGTAAAAAATGTTGGGATAGAGGAAGTTAGCAAAATGTGAAGCAAGAGGTCGACTGAATGGTTTTCATGGGATTTAAAATTGTCCAAGATAATGATGGTGAGAAAGAAAACCTTTGAATCAGGGCCAAAATCTTCAGTGCATCCGAGGTCTGTTATGGCAAGGTTCTGATGCCAAAGAGGAGAATTTTGGAGTGAAAATAAAATTAACCTCAGCTGAAAGAGTGCTTTGGGGAAGTCGGAAGTATTCTGGCTCCATATCCTGTTTGGAGACATTGGGACAAGGGAAAACTAGCTGCTTATTCCCTAGGTTTTGAGGAAAGTAATACATCAGGGGAAAGCAAGTTTCCTTAAGGAGGAACGAACACTCCTGCCTGCCTTGTAGCAAAGGATACTTATACAGCCAGTATCGAAATAATCCAAACTGTGTGCTTCTTAGAAGGAGAGCAAGAGAGGAGTAGGGAAATTGCAATTTAATTCTTGACCCATTAAACCCCATACAAAGAGCAAATGTTACTCAAGTTCTCCGGTAATATTATACATTTTGAAAGAAAGAAAGGGACCAACATTAGCTAAGGGGTCCGACCGAGGAAAGAGACTGAAAGCTAACTACTGTCCTAAGGCGTTTCAATATTGTGAAGACATGAATGGTATTACACATAGGCCCAAACAGTCAGTGATAAAACATTAATTCTGTCCAAAATCATTTGTAATTGAATGCTTGGTGGAATTGATTTGAGTTTCCCTGAAAAGCAGGAGTCATCGAAAAAACCTCTTACAGAGAAAATTAAATGATTGCACTTTATTTGGAGGACTGTAGAGTGGGTAGAAGGAAACACTGTCAATTAATAAGCTTATTCCAAGGTCGATCATGAATGGTAACTAAAAGTAGATCATTGGAGCTACACAAATGATCCCTGGAGGTTTTTGTATTGAAATTGTACTGTTTACAAATCACAGCAGGCTTGGCCTCTTTTGTTACATTGCAAATAGCGAAAAAGAAAAGACTACAGACTGTTTTCTACTTCTTAGATCATCGTTAATAAGAATAATGCTATATTTATAACACTTTTCTTGATGAATAAATGAAAAATAAATAATTTCTTTGCCACGAAACTAAGTTGTTCTGGAAAGCTAGGGAAATAAGAACTTTATGGATTTTAAGGCAACTGTAGCCACCATGCTTGAGGAGATATTGATTGGAGTGGCCGGTGGCTGCCTGATATTTATCATCTGTGTTTGTTCTGGCGAATGCACCTAATATATTCATGCTGAGGGTTCATTTTTTTACCTCTGAAACCCTTCTGTTGCTCCCTGAGGACAGCTATTTTATACAACCCAGAAACTAAGCAAATATAGTGACGAAAATATTTTTATTACCAAGGGCTACCTCATGCGAAGAGTTGACTCATCGAAAAAGACTCTGACGCTGGGAGGGATTGGGGGCAGAAGGAGAAGGGGACGACAGAGGATGAGATGGCTGGATGGCATCACCGACTCAATAGAAGTGGCTTTGAGTGAACTCCGAGAGTTGGTGATGGACAGGGAGGCCTGGTGTGCTGCAATTCATGGGGTCGCAAGTAGGTGGACACTGACTATGCCAAAGCCTTTGACTGTGTGGATCACAATAAACTGTGGAAAATTCTGAAAGAGATGGGAATACCAGACCACCTAACCTGCCTCTTGAGAAATCTGTATGCAGGTCAGGAAGCAACAGTTAGAACTGGACATGGAACAACAGACTGGTTCCAAATAGGAAAAGGAGTATGTCAAGGCTGTATATTGTCACCCTGCTTATTTAACTTCTGTGCAGAGTACATCATGAGAAACGCTGGGCTGGAAGAAACACCAGCTGGAATCAAGATTGCTGGGAGAAATATCACTAACCTCAGTAATGCAGATGACACCACCCTTATGGCAGAAAGTGAAAAGGAGCTAAAAAGCCTCTTGATGAAAGTGAAAGAGGAGAATGAAAAAGTTGGCTTAAAGCTCAACATTCAGAAAACGAAGATCATGGCATCCGGTCCCATCACTTCATGGGAAATAGAGGGAGAAACAGTGGAAACAGTGGCAGACTTTATTTTTTTGGGCTCCAAAATCACTGCAGATGGTGACTGCAGCCATGAAATTAAAAGACGCTTACTTCTTGAAAGAAAAGTTATGACCAACCTGGATAGTATATTCAAAAGCAGAGACATTACTTTGCCGACTAAGGTCCGTCTAGTCAAGGCTATGGTTTTTCCTGTGGTCATGTATGGATGTGAAAGTTGGACTGTGAAGAAAGCTGAG
>SJYX01023143.1:380150-424538 GCA_006410675.1 Oreotragus oreotragus
TGGAAGAAAAGTTATGACCAACCTAGATAGTATATTCAAAAGCAGAGACATTACTTTGCCGACTAAGGTCCATCTAGTCAAGGCTATGGTTTTTCCTGTGGTCGTGTATGGATGTGAGAGTCGGACTGTGAAGAGGGCTGAGCGCCGAAGAATTGATGCTTTTGAACTATGGTGTTGGAGAAGACTGTTGAGAGTCCTTTGGACTGCAGGGAGATCCAACCAGTACATTCTGAAGGAGACCAACCCTGGTATTTCTTTGGAAAGAATGATGCTAAAGCTGAAACTCCAGTACTTTGGCCACCTCATGCGAAGAGTTGACTCATTGGAAAAGACTCTGATGCTGGGAAGGATTGGGGGCAGGAGGAGAAGGGGACGACCGAGGATGAGATGGCTGGATGGCGTCATGGACTCGATGGGCGTGAGTCTGAGTGAACTCTGGGAGATGGTGATGAACAAGGAGGCCTGGCGTGCTGCGATTCATGGGGTTGCAAAGAGTCGGACACCACTGAGCGACTGAACTGAACTGAACTGTTGCACAAAATAGGCTTCCCTGGTGGCTCAGTGGTAAAGAATCTGCCTGTCAATGCAAAAGAGGCAGGTTCTAACATCCCTGGTTGAGGATGTGGGGAAGATTCCCCTGAAGGAGGGAATGGCACCCCACTCCAGTGTTCTTGCTTGAGAAATCCCATGGACAGAGGAGCCTGGTGGGCTACAGTCCACGGGGTCGCAAATAGTCAGACATGACTTAGTGACTAAACAACAATGCACAAAATACATTAATGAAGAAAGAACAGGGAGAGGAAAACCAGCCAGCCCGAAAGAGCAACCACAGACATGGAGCTGGTTGGAAGGCAGCTCACCTTCTGGAGCCTTGACTTAAAAGCAGTCTGAGCCTACTTATAATTAGAGAGAAAGTCAGTGTCTCTGGTTCATTTCTAGAAGGTGTGCAAAGCTAGTAGGAAGCAGACAGGTGTGCAGTGACTAGCAAATCTGGATCAGTATAGACAGTCAATCTGAGAAGAGTTAGAAAAGAACCATGCTGGTTTCACCGGAAGTGGGCTAGAAGTATTTGGTGGAAACTTAGATATAAGAAAGTAGTTTTGAAACTAACGGTTGCTTTTTTTTTTTTTCTTTTTCTCACATGGCCTCAAATCGGGGCAACTTTGGTGAGAGAGAAATCACTAAACACTATACCACTCTGCAAGAATGTGTCATTTTTAAACTATCAACTGCGGATTTAGCTTTTTAGCAGTCCCCAGAGTGGGGGAGATGATAGACTAGTGGTCTACCTTCAATCATGCTTGACTCTCCAAACATTTTTATTGATGCAGTGGCTGAGAATCTGAGTCAGAGCTTGGAAGCGGGTGACTTTACTGCAGGAGCTTATGGTAAAACTCAGTGGGTGGCTTTAACCTTTTCTTTCTCCTGGAACACCTGTCCTTTGATAAAAGAAACTAAGTCTTTGCTAACAAAAAGAGACCCAATGGTAATTAAATATCCAGTGTATTTTTATAAAACTAGTCCAAAATTATTAATATGTGTTCCAGGGTTAGGAAGTGTTTTTTTTTTTTCCTGTGATTTAAAAGATTTTTTTCCCCTTAAGATGGGATGTGACCTTTTGTTTAAGTGATATTATGGCTCTTCTCTGGTGGCTAAGAGGTTAAAGTGTCTGCCTCTAATGCGGGAGACCTGGGTTCGATCTCTGGGTGGGGAAGATCCCCTGGAGAAGGAAATGGCACCCCACTCCAGTATTCTTGCCTGGAGAATCCCATGGATGGAGGAGCCTGGTGGGCTCCAGTCCATGGGGTCGCAAAGAGTCAGACACGACTGAGCAACTTAACTATGCTGTTACATTCTTTTCTCAAATCTGATGTCACTTTCCACAAGTTTTCAAACGCTGGGTGTGTGTGTTAGTTGCTCAGTCATGTCCAACTCTTTACCACTCCATGGACTGTAGCCCATCAAGGCTCTGTCCATGGAATTCTCCAGGCAAGATTACTGGAGTGAGTAGCCATTCCCTTCTCCAGGGGATCTTCCCAACCCAGGGATCGAACCCAGGTATCCTGCATTACTGGCAGATTCTTTACCATCTGAGCTACTAGGGCAGCCCACTTCAAATACTGTATATGCTCAGAAATAAGACACTGTCTTGAAACTAGAGAAAGCAATATACCAATAGGCTTTTAGTCATGCTTCTGGAGAAAGCAAGTTTATCACATAAGTTTACTCTGTAGAGTATTAGCTCTTGGGAATTTGAAAATGGAGGAAACTACTTGCTACAATTAATCTAAGTCCTTTAGTACTATTTTGTTCTTTTACTCTTTGGACCCAGGAAGTCTGTCTTCTAATATGCATGCTGGGCACAACTGTGAAATGGACAGTGCAACCCCAGCTCTTAGTTCCAGCCCCTCCCTCGGGGCCTGGCCCCCGTTCTCACATGCCTTTCCCGTCACTGACACTGAGGCACACCTGACCAATAATAGAGAATTTGAATTTGTAATTTTTTCCACCAGGTAAAATCAAACTATATTTAAATCATGGCCTTTCCAGACCCTTAAAATTATTCAAATATGTGGTTGCCTACACCACTGAATAAAAATGCCAGCCTACCTGCTTCTCCGTACTCCCCTCTCTTCTTCTTCACTTAGTTGTAGAGGTCAGAAATCCGGGGGGCAGTTGGGGTGGTGGTGTGACTTTCTCAACTTGCCGCATTTGTCATATTAGGGCATTAGAACTGTGTTAGTTGGCAGGGCTTTCTGTTAGCTGCTTTAGATTCAGTTCCACATTTACGGGAGAAGTCTGGGGGCATTTAGTCCCTGGTTAGATTAGAGACAGCTGTTGTAGCCTCTTCTATTTCCCATTTCCTCTCTCTCAAGCAGTAGACTGGCCTACATTAGAATTGAGGTGGAGCTAACGAAGAACTGACTTGCTCTCCCAATCTTTGGCAGCCAGAAACTTTCTGTTTTCCTAGCAGGGCCTTTGGAATGGGGTAGACCAGCTAGGTAGGAGGCATGGAGTTGGATCCCCTCGCCTGGGTGGTTGCCTTATTAGGGGGTGGTTGTCTTCCTCAGGACCTGCTGCAACCAACCCTTACTGTGTTGGACCCAAAAATAGATCAGATCAGATCTCAGGGTGCTCCCACGGACAAGTACAAAGTCTGGCCTGGGAGGAAAGAGCTTATACTGCTAAGTAATTGCAGGATTTTTAAGTTTCTTTTACCACAATCCTTGGGAACATGTGTAGAAATGGCTTCTAAGGATGGGAGACCAAGGAGGAAGGAGTATATAAGGAGACTGAATTTATTACTTAACAGATTCTAGACTTAATAATTCATTTGCATGGCTGGGACTCTTAACAGTTCAGTCAACTTGGTTGATGAGCTTTAACTGGAGGAGTTTACACTCTCACCAGGGGGAGAACTTTCCTGGTGTGATGGGGAGGAGGGAATCCAAAGGTTTGAGGAGATAGGAATGCTGGTGTGGATTTTTGCTCCCCACCACAGAGGAGAGCCCCTTCCCCAGGCACTGAGCAAATTAAGAAACGCATAGTGAAGGGAGTATCCAGGGGGATCATTCTCTGTAACGTGGCTGTGACAGTGGGAGATGCTGCCCTCGAGATGGGTTCTTTGTTTCCTTGAGGGGACGGGATCCCAGAGGAGCAGAGGTCAGGAGCTCAACCACCCAATCAAGAGGGAGGGGATATATGTATACTTACAGCTGATTCACATTGGTATACAGCGGAAACCAGCACAACACTGTAAAGCAGCTATGTGTGCATGCATGCTCAGCTGCTCAGTCGTGTCCGACTCTTTGTAGCCCACCAGGCTTCTCTGTCCATGGGATTTCCCAGGCAAGAATACTGGATTGGGTTGCCATTTCCTCTTCCAGGGGATCTTTCCAACCCAGGGATCGAACCCACATCTCGTCTCTTGTGACTCCTGCATTGGCAGGCAGATTCTTTACCCATGAGCCACCTGGGAAGCCCCAAAGCAACTACACGCCAATGAAAAAAAAATCAAGAGCTCAGTCACCCAAGACAAGATAGGAATACTCACCATCATGGGCAGCAGGATGAAGAGGCACATTGTTTCATCTTGGAAGGAATTTTGAGAATAGCTTGATTACACTCTCCCTAGGGATAAATGAGAAACATGGCCTTAAGGTTCCTTTTCTCCCTTTATATATTTTGTAAGAGGGAGACTTCTGGTGTGTGAGCCAGAAACTTGAACTGAGATCATCACAATGGAAAGGCATGGCTTCTTAACCCAGTTTCCAGACTCAAGTCAGATTCAGAGTGATTAAGGCCACATTCCCTTGAGGGAATTTTAAACATGGCTGCATACATTCATGGTAGAGATTCTTTCATGTCTTCTCAGAGTTGTGTCCATTCATTAGAGCACCTGTGCCCAGAACAGAAGGAAGTATCTGTAACTTCTAGAGATTTCTAGGCACTGGCTCTGGTTGATATTAATGCCCAAGGATGCAATATGCCACTCTGGGCCATCAGCCCATGTGTGTCAGGGAAACAGTGGAATTTTGGCTAACCTGAAAACTGTGGTGAGTCCAATAGTCTGCAGATCCCAGGCTCTGTTCATTTCCTTTGTTTGTAAGTTCATAATCAGAGTAGATGTATTTGGAAACTGAAAGAATTCCCACATTGGCTGTCACGGTAGGAAAGGTCAAGTAGAAGCCCATCGAATTTCCCTTCTGTACCAGAATAATATACAAACAGGAACACTGAATTCCTGGAGTTGCAGGAATTAGTGCCCACACCAAAGATGTGGAAAAATGAAAACATGGAGACACTTCTCATATCTCCTTTTAACTTGTCTGTTTGGCCTGTGCAGAAGGCAGATTTATTTTAGAGACTGGATTCTTGTTAAGTTTAATGAAATGATGATTCCAACTTCAGCTGCTGTTCAACATACGGTATCTTTACTGAAAACGATAGCCCCTAGCTTCTTTTATGCAACGTTTGTCGAATGCTTTATCTCTGAACCAGTTTGCAAGGATTACAAGAGCAGTTTGCTTTTACCTGGTAGGGTCAACAGTATACCATTGTAGTCTTGCCGCTCATTCTGTATTCTGCAATATCTTGATGTTATTGACACCTTATAGCACATCATACTGGTCTAGTACATTGATGATGTTATAGAGATTAGACCTGATAAACAGGAAATAACACATCCTTTAAATAATTTAGTGAGACACACATCTTCATTCCAGGGGGTACAAGATTATCCTTACTCTTGCTATCAAGTAATGTATCAGTTAGTGTCCACTTAGGGTAAAGGAAACCACATTAGCTATGTTAGCAGAGAGGATTTACCCTTAGTAATTGGTTAAGCAGGTCATGGAGGATTGAGGATGTGAGAAAGGAAGACTAAGATAATAGGGAGCGTTATATCAGAAAGTGGAGAAGGCAATGGCACTCCACTCCAGTACTCTTGCCTGGAAAATCCCACGGACAGAGGAGCCTGGTGGGCTGCAGTCCATGGGGTCGCTAGGAGTTGGACACGACTGAGCGACTTCACTTTCACCTTTCACTTTCATGCATTGGAGAAGGAAATGGCAACCCACTCCAGTGTTCTTGCCTGGAGAATCCCAGGGACAGGGATCCTGGTGGGCTGCCGTCTATGGGGTCACACAGAGTCAGACACGACTGAAGCGACTTAGCATATCAGGAAGTGGCTACCACTCCTAGGGAAGGAGTGACAAAGGAAAAAGGTTGGGGTTGCCAGAATCTAAGAGCTGGGAGAGGAGGGGCTTCTCTGGGGCTGGGGTGCTAACTTCTGGGGAGAGGGCACTGCCAGGCTGGNGGCAGCAGTATTGTGCATACTGTTGTCAAACAAACAAGGTAACATTTTTTAAAATCCCAAATTTATTGGGATAGAATAGTTGGAACCATTTCACTAGTGAGCTAGAGCTGACAAAAGCTATCAGTCCTTTGGTGGTGGGCAGGAAGCCAAACACTGTCCTCACTGGGGAAGGTTCTTTTCCTTCATGGGAGAGCATTGCCCACTTAAGTGTGTTACAGTGTCTAACATCTTCTTCTGGAGCCTTCGCAGTGTTCAAAACAGGATAATTTTGTAAGAAGGATAATAGCTGGTTCTAAGAAGATACTGTTATGTGAGAGAGGTTCTGGAGTCTAATGGATGCCTTAAACAAAATGTAGAGTCACATAAACTCTGCCCTGATGACGAAAACCCAGGAAAATGGTTGATGCCACTACACGTCCTAGTGTATAAGGGGCGCAGTATGCAGTAGAAAATATTTAGAATAGCGGTGCAGCAGGCATGTTTAAACGTTTTCTGTCTTCGTTTTGTATGTTCATGTGGTTTAACATCACCTCACTGGAATTCATTAGTGTGATTATGAACCTACACATGGTGTTTGAATCCCCCAACTGCAGAATACACCCTCTTCATCTGTACTCCGCTTCTGTTGTAGCAAGGAAAGAATGATTCCTCATGTCGAATTCTCAACTGGTCATGAGCTTATTGAATCCAGTATCGGTATTTTAAAAAGAGCAACAAAAGATACATCTCCCTTCTCTGATATAGGTAATAAGACATTTTATGTTCCTCATGCTCAGGAGAGAGTGTCAGAAAATCAATGTGAATAAATTCAAGTACACAGAGGATTCAACCTATTCGAAAATGTAGTGTGTAGCAGAATGACGGTATGCATTATTAAATGTTTTTTGCTTCACTCACATGTAAATATTAGCATGAAGAAAAGATGCCATAGGTTACTTAAGAATTTAGGCAGAAGGCGATTTGCTGGCTTTTTTTTTTTTTCTTTCTTTATTGTTGTTGTTTAGTGTCTCAAGGCTTACAGCTAATCTGAATTTGAAACTAAATACTGTCATTACAGAAGATTTTTTTCTGAGTTCTTCCAATTTCTCTGGGGACAAAATAATGGCTGCTTGAAGCAGTGGAGAAACAGTAATTAGGGCAAATAGTAATACTGTGCATGATTGAGGAAAATGTGAGGAAAGGAGGGAGAAAATGCAACAGACAGACTTGTACAGCCTGTTACTAGGAAACCACATCAGCATTAAATACAGTGTGCTAATTGGCTATCCTTTTTCTGCCTGGGTACCAGCCTGGGCCTGCTACACAGCTGTTTCTGCTCCTTCTGGTTGCTAGGTAACTGCATCAATTTTTTTCTCCCTCTTTGTATTCTGGAGGCTAATTGGCTACTTCTGCTCCTGGTGTTGCTGCTGGGTACCAGTCTGGGCCTGCTGCTCTGCTGTTTTCCAAAGGGATTTAACGGGGGGGAAGGGAGGAAAAAGGGAAAGGAAGATATGCTGGCAATTAATGGAGCATAAGTGCAAATTCTACACAGTGTCTGGCACCTGCGTCCCCTCAGCCTGCTTTCTCAACTAAATCCTTTTGCTGTGAAAACACATTAGAATCTTGAAGTCTTTCTTCTGCTTACCTTTTGAATATCGTTTAAAAGAAACAAGACATTTGAAGACTTATTACTTCAATGATGGATTTGATCTTCTTAAGAAAGAGCTGGCAAGTCATTACACATCTCTAGTTGATATGGGCACTAATAAAATTTGTGCAGACATGAACTTTCCTAACTTAGTAACAAAGCAGCATCTTTAACATCTTAAGGAGAGTGCCACAATGGACCAAATTTTTTATAGCCATTCTTGATATCACACAGAGTATAAAGTAAGAAATCAAATGGACTAAAAGCAACTATAGGATTTTCTCAACTGTTTTATTCATGAAGAAGGAGTAGAGAGAAGCTTCTAGACCCATGACTTTCCATTATGGGTATCATTCGTCTGATATGTGCAGCACATGTCCTAAGTGCTTTTTGCTGATACATTACATCTACATAGAAATAAGTATGTTTGCATACCTTATTTATCTTTCCTTATAGGAAACAAATGTGGTGCAAAGTAAACCTAGAGTCAGTTTTGTGATTTTTTTTTTTTAAGTGTAATTACTTTCCATATCATTGCATTTCCTGTCTAAGTAGAGGTTTCTATTTCATCATTATTGAAATTCTCCCTGGAAGTGTGGGAGGGAAGATTCTGCAGAACTGAAGTGATGCTTCAAGGAGGTTTCACTTTAAATGGTTGAGAAAGTGTATGTAAATTGAGGTCCCTTGAAGAGGCAACTTTGTCCCCCTGGGAAGGAGCTGTTTTATTGAGAAAACTCAGAGCATGTTGTGTGACTGTGCACAGAAATAGTTAGCAAAGGCAACTCTTACTCGGCACTAATGGCTGGTACTGGCTTCCCATACTAATGAGATCTCCCCTCCACTGTTGAAAGTGAAGCAGGAGAAGCTCTATTCTGAGCAGCAACCCTGTCACTAGTAGATCAGACCAGACTCTATAGAATCGTTTCTGCTCAAATTATCCTTAAAATAGGTAGAAGCCCTCACACAAGGATGATGGAGAGAAGAGTGCAGTGTTTATAGTTCTTAGGGCTTCCCCCATGGCTCAGCGGGTAAAGAATCCACCTCCAGTGCAGCAGTTATAGGAGATGTGGGTTCCATCCGTAGGTCAGCAGGACCCCTGGAGGAGGGCATGGCAACCCACTCCAGTATTCTTGCCTGAAGAATCCTATAGACAGAGGAGCCTGGAGGGATGCAGTCCATGGGGTCACACAGAGTTGGACATGACTAAAGCGACGTAGCACACACACACACACACACATACCAACACACACAAGCATGCTTTGGGGGTTGAGGGAAGGAGATATTCCACAAAGCTATTTCAAACTTTGCATTCTCCTCAATCACAAAAGACCCCGGCTTTGCTAATTCTCATCTGCATAACAATAGTAGTTCCTGTATGAGGTGCATCAGTTGACAGACCTGGCAAAGAGGAATCCGATGGCTGCTAGCCACCCCGCAGGGCTGCTGCTGTCCCAGGTCTTGCTTTTGTGCGAGTCAGAAACAGGTGCCCTTCCGGGAGCAGGTGCAACCTGCACTTGGGTAGCAGAGCTAGTGTCAGCCCCACTCCCCGCTTCAGCTGGACACCCGAAGCCCACTGCCTCACAGGGCTGCCTCCTCACCACAGGAGCTGATCCACTTGGCTGGCCTTCCCTAACCCTCCCTGAACTTGAGAAGCTAATGAGGTTCTGGCAGGAACAGGAAAGTCCCATGACTGTTCAAGGGTGGATATTGGGACCTTCTCTTCAGTGGTTTGCTTCCAGGGTGGTGCAGTGTGGTAAAGGATCTGCCTGCAGTGGAGGAGACACAAGAGAGGCAGGTTCCATCCCTGGGTCGGGAAGATCCCCTGAAGTAGAAAATGGCAACTCACTCCAGTAGTCTTGGCCTGAGCCTGGTGGGCTACAGTCCAAGGGGTCTCAAAGAGTCAGATGCAACTGAGCACGTTCGAAACTCAGTGGCTAAAGAGGCCAGCCGTTACGTGTGAGAGCAAACCTTTCAGCCCAGCCACTAGCCCCAAATATGAGATCATTAGTTGCCTAATGTTATGATTCTCAACTTGGGCCCATTTTCCCCCCCCTGGGGACATTGGACGATGTCTGGAGATACTTTGGATTTTTACATCTTTGAGGAGGAGGTGGTTGCTACTAGCTTCTGGTAGGTGGAGGGCAGCTGGTCAGTCCACTACACAGTGCAATTCAGTGCACAGGACAGCTTCCACAGCAGACCCTTGCTGGGCCCCAAGTGTCCACAGGGCCGAGATTGAGAAACCCTGGCCTCACGCAACTTTAGCTGGCTTTCGCTTCTTCTCTTTGGGCTCCTCTGTACCACTTGCAAAATATTTCTTCATCCTTTTAAGATTACTGACCACGTCTTGCCTTCCTTTTTGTGCCCCCCCCCCTTTTTTTTTGATTTGGACCGTTTTTTAAAGTCTTGATTGAATTTGTTAAAATATTGCTTCTGTTTTGTGTTTTGGTTTTCCGGCCGAGAGGCATGTGTGATCTTAGCTCCCCCCAGCCAGTGATCGAATTTGCACCCCCTGCATTGGAAGGCAAAGCCCCCGACCACTGGTCTGTCAGAGAAGTCCCCTTTTTGTGCTTTTATAAAAATCGACTAAATATGATTGTTGTATAATTATTTCTTTGGGGTCTTAGAAGATGTTCTGTCCCCCTCCCCCGTTACGATATGAGGGAAGTTTCTCCACCTCTACCCAATGCTTAACTTCCTTGAATTAACATTCATTATTGTAGCTCCTCACAGGCAACATCCCCTCCCTTCTTGCTGAAGGCTTCTGGCCTGTAATAATTTGAGATTTTGCTGAGGCAGGGGTTTAAATCACATGGGCTGCCAGGCTGGTAGGTGGAAGAGAGGCTTTTAGCCAGGAAATGGACCCATCTGACCAGGCACTAATGATCATTCTCCACCCATCCTCTCATGCACAGCAGTCTCGCCAAACTGTAACAATTGCTTCCTTATTGTCAACGAGAAGGTTGATTGTTAGGGCAGAAATAAGGCTGAGAATAAATATTTTTAGTCAGAAAGTAGACCAGAATTGTACTGGGAAAACTGTATTGCATTGGTGTGTGCTATCTCAGTGCATTTCCTCTCATTCACTGTTGGGTTCACACCAGTACTGTGAGGAAAGTACCGTGAGGCCTTTTGAATTCTCAGGGAGAAAGGTGCTACCTGAGGTAAAAGGATTTTAAGTGGCATTATCTAATGGACACATACTTCAGGCTTGCATTTTGTCAGGAGATGTGAATTATGCATTGGCCCTTTCAGCTGCATTCACATGCATAGAAAATAACATTGTCAGACGTGTCATCCCCAGATACAATGGACAATATGCTATTATAATTGTGTGGCATTGTCCTTGCTGTTTGGAGATAATACTGCTGACATCATTCCTCTCATACATGTGAATGTGGCTATAGGGCGGACGTGACATCTGTGTCTTTCACACAGATTAGCTTATCCCTTGCCACTTGGAGAGACTGCGATTAGTGAGCTAGCCTCCTGGGGTCATGGTGAGTGCCATGTTTTGGATCACAGTTGTTATCGGACCTTAGTTTTAGGTTCAGTAGGGAATTAGAAAGATTTATCTTGATGACCTGAAGAGGCAGTGGTTATTTAGTTAGCTCCCCAGAGCAGATGTGCTAAAGAAAGGGTAGGCTGAGACTTTCCTACTCAGATTGGAAATGATGAAGGCAGGTGGGGGCCAAGCCTGGGAATGGTTGTCTGCGCTTGATTGCTTTATCCAAGGAAGTGAGCAGTAAGATATCACTTACACTGATCCTCGTAGCTCACCAAGTGCTTTCACTTTTACCTCATTTTATTTAACCCTCATTCACCTATGAGGTATTCTCATCCCCATTTTATAGACGAGGAAACTGTGGCTCTGAGAATGATTTTTCAAAGATTTTTGTGATGATGCCTAGTGTGTACTCCATTCTATTTGTCCTTTGGAAATCAGGTTTTTTTGTGGGGCTAGAGGGAAGGGACTAAATTGAGACAGCATATAAATGAGTTTAGTTGTTTAGCAAAGTAAATGGCTCGGGGAAGGCAATGGCACCCCACCCCAGTACTCTTGCCTGGAAAATCCGATGGACGAAGTAGCCTGGTGGGCTGCAGTCCATGGGGTCGCTAACAGTCGGACAGACTGAGCGACTTCACTTTCACTTTTCTCTTTCATGCATTAGAGAAGGAAACGGCAACCCACTCCAGTATTCTTGCCTGGAGAATCCCAGGGATGGGGGAGCCTGGTGGGCTGCCGTCTATGGGGTCACACAGAGTCGGACACGACTGAAGTGACTTAGCAGCAGCAGCAAAGTAAATGGCTTAATACTTAACCATCCTTCTTGTCTCACACATATGCTTAGTAACTGAGGAGTTGTTATCTTGGATCCAATATGACAAAGTTAGAATAGTTAAGAAAACTGAGTGATTGTCTCATCTAGTCCTATATTTGGTCTTGATTGAACTTAACGATCTTTGATCTTGGTTTTGGGGTGTTTTTTTTTCTATTTTAAGAAATAAAGCTAGTTTTTAAGAACTCAACAAATGCAAGGCATTGATTCTTGAGATGATAGCTCAATACTAATACACTTAACGTATTTAAGAAAATTTGAGGAGAGAAATAAATCATAAATAGGAACTTCTCTCCAATCCCTTAAAAGAATGCACTTTAGCAGTCCTCTTTCCTTACTAAACTATAAAATCCAAGTGGAGGTACCTCAGAGAAGAGATGGAAGAAGCTATGGATGGATAGATCTTGGTGTGTAGGTTGAACGTTGCTGTCTTAGGCATACCAGGGCTTTGCTTGGGGAGTTTGAAACAAATACTTTGTGCTCTCATTTTTATTTGTATGATCCTCTTGGAGTTAAAATTATTTCTGTTTATCTCTTTTTTTACACCACATTTTTTTGGAGGATGTTTATGGATGTGTAAAATATCTTAAGGAGAAAAACAGGTGGTCGATACAGAAATTAGAAATCCCCTAGTTAGCAGAGATCCCAACACAGGTGAAGATTCTGCTGCTGTGTGCAACGATCTTCCTTCTTTATTCAGGAGAGCATGTGGTAGAGAAGAATAGCAGCTTTCTAGCATTCTGCCTTAAGGATCTACAGGAACCTCTGAGTGACAGGCACTTGCATTGTCTTCCAGAGATCTGAAGAGTGAAATGGTTTCAACACTGAAAGACAAATTCCTGGAAGGTAGCGGGAACAACACACGTGACCCCAGAGGGCTCTGCTTTTAGCGGATTGTTTGCCTGTGGATTTTCCTTTGTCTGATCCTGGGTTCCTGTGCATCTTTATATTTTCAGATTTACTTCCCCCTTCTATTTATTCTACCTGCCAAAGAATTAACCTAATAAATCATTAGAACTGGCAGGGCCCTCACCCTCACTTAATATGCGTCTCTTGCTTACTTAGAATTTGCTGCTAAGCATTAGAATGCTTTCTAACCCATGTGTGTTTTTCCACTTCCCCACAGTCAGATCTTGAATTTTTTTTGTGATTTTCCTTGGTGTCCATCTTCTCCACAAAGAACGTTAAATAAGCAGTGACAGGGACTGGAAATAATCCTTTCAACTAAGGAAAACCTTTCATGCATCCTTCCCACTGCTGTCATTGCACAAGTTAGAAGAACCATAGGCACCAAGTTTGCGGGATCAATTACAACGAGCTCACTGTTAAACTTTTTTTTTTTAATCTGTTGTGAGAAGAATAAAGCAATAATTAAAATTAACTGAACAGCTTTTGCTCTATTGAGGCGTTAAACCTTTGTGTAAACACAATCATATTGTGCAAACATGGGTCTTTTCACTTGGCTGATTTAGACAGTGAAACCACTGAAGTTTTGAGGTCTCTGGGTCAAGGGCCCGTTTTGACACGGTTTGAAAGGTCACCTGCTCATTTGTGTCTCCGCTGTGCTGCACACAGGGCCGGGAGTGGGTCTGATTCCTTTCCCCCCTGCGGCACAAAGCGGAGCCGGCTGGCATTTGGCAGATTGTGGGTCTGAGACCAGCACACAAAGCCGGAACGCTTCCCACGGGGCGTGTGGGTATGTGTGTGTGGGGGCGGGGGGGCAGACACTGGTGCCTCCCGGCCCCTGGGGCCCAAGCAGTGAACTGGTTTGAGCGTGGAAAAAAAAAGCAGTTATAAAATATAAATGTGTTTGTTATTACACTGGGGCCCATGCTATATAATTTTACACATACTCATATCGGTGATTTATGGCTGCAGCTCTGTATGAAGAAGCTTGCTAATTCACCCAAATTGATAGGGAGGACTCTGAAGATGATCAAACTGGAAGGAGCAGTAACTGAGAAAAAATGCTCTCCTAAAACAAACAAAAAAAAAAACGTGGCTGCTATGTCAGAGGCATCCTTTGTTCATTTATTTTGATAAGCAGAGCTTCGCCTTAATTATTCACGCTAATGCTTGCTCTGAGAGGAGTGTCCCCCACGTGTCCTGGCAGCCTGGCTCAGTGCTGGGTGCTCTGGGAGATTAATGCCAAAACACCCAGCCCAGCTTTTCTTGAGCTTTTCTTGAGATGGTGTTGTGCTTTCATCTGTGAGCGGTGAAGACAGGTTTGGGGATGGAGGGTATTGAGTGGGTTGGAGGAGAGGAGATAAGAGGGGAGGTCCCAGCCCCAGTTTGGGGCACTCCTGTGCAAATCAAATAACCCTGAACCTTCCCAGGGTGGGTGGTGATTTTCCCATCCAAGGGATGAGAAACAGAAGCCTGGGAAAGCCCAGGGGCACCCAACTAGAGGGGCTGAGCTGACTGCTGAGTCAGTCTGACTCCAGAGCCCATTCTCCTGCAATATTCTACAGGGTTTTCTAGGAAAGAAGCCAGGAAGGAGCACAGGAGCAAACCGCTTCCCCCCCACCTCCACTGCAGTCCATCCCATTTGTTCTGCATTCAGCCCATTTCCTGATCTTAGCAGCAATTAACATCATTTCCTACAGCTTTCCCAAGTGATTCTTGTCTTGGCAGAATCTTGAGTTACTTCTTCTGGGAGCTCTTCAGAAGGAAAGCACTTTGGAACAGCATGCGCTAGTTCCCAAGTACTCAGAGCATCCATGATTCATGCCTCCTGCAGAGGAAGCTTCATGCAGACACAGCGCTGAGGCCCTGGGATGACTGGATGGGCCGTTTTTTCTTGGGTGTGTAATTACTAGAGGGTGGTACCAAATGGCCCAGCCACTCTGTTCATAGCAGAGCCTTGGGAAGCATCCCTGTACACAACCTTTTCTTTCCCCTTATTCAGTCGTTTTCTGTAGCTTGTTGGCACTGTTTTCTTACTATGTTTTTTATTTGTGCAGCTCTCTGGCTCTCTGCTGCTAGGAGTAGTGCCATCCATGTTCCAGCCACCATCGTCTTTCTCCCAGATGGTTGTAGAACATCCAAGAGGGTCTCTCTCATCATCTCATTTCCTTCTGCAGCCCATTCTCCATTTTGTAGTCAGGGTGATATTTTAAAGATTCAAATCTGATTGTGCTATATGCCTCTGCTTAACAGCTCACAATAGCTGCCATTGTTTTTAGGATCCTGTCCAGATTCTTAAACGTGGTGTATGAGACCACTGTCCGATAGAAATATGTAATACAAACCACATGTACATTATTTTNCATCCTGTATCAAACATATATTGGCGATTCGTTTCTTACATGATAGTATACATATTTCAATGCTATTCTCCCAAATCATCCCACCCTCTCCCTCCCCCTCTCCCTCAGAATCCAAAAGTCCACTCTACACATCTGTGTCTCTTTTGCTGTCTTGCATACAGGGTCCTCATTACCATCTTTCTAAATTTCATATATATGTGTTAGTATACTGTGTTGGTGTTTTTCCTTCTGGCTTACTTTACTCTGTATAATCGGTTCCAGTTTCATCCATCTTATTAGAACTGATTCAAATGTATTCTTTTAAATTTCATATTAATTTCAGTGATGATCAGTGTGAAAGCAAATGTTTCAGTAAATTTATGGAATTTTTGCACAACATAAAGGTGAATTCTTGTAACACCTTATAAATGTAACTGGTAAGTAGCCTGGTGATTAGAAGAAAATTAACTGCCTTTTATATAACGAAATGAAGTGGAGGCTCCTTTTTCTGAGTTTTAGTAGTAGGAATTGTGGGGCTAATGAAGTCCTTTTGATAATAGATATGATTGCAACCTAATGTGGCTTGTAAAGAATGCTGATTTACTAATCACTATACAGTTGTCTGATATATGGTTTTTTTTTTAAAAGAACTATTGATATGTACACATACAATTATATAGATGTAACATGTAATTTAATTTGTACACAAATATAATAAAAATATTATATTATTTTTAACATACCATGGTTATTTGTTCCTCGTTGCTTTTTCTCTACTTGATGATTTAGACTAGCAAATATGTATATGGGGAAGGCAATGGCACCCCACCCCAGTACTCTTGCCTGGAAAATCCAATGGACGGAGTAGCCTGGTGGGCTGTAGTCCATGGGGTCGCTAACAGTCGGACAGACTGAACGACTTCACTTTCACTTTTCTCTTTCATGCATTGGAGAAGGAAATGGCAACCCACTCCAGTATTCTTGCCTGGAGAATCCCAGGGATGGGGGAGCCTGGTGGGCTGCCGTCTATGGGGTCACACAGAGTCGGACACGACTGAAGTGACTTAGCAGCAGCAATATGTATGTATCCCAGCTATTTGTAGTTCTATGGGTAACTGGAATATGTTCGTTATAACTGAATATTTAACTTTTCTTTATTTTCTTCTTTAAGATTAGAAGAAAAAATATCATGACTCAATCATCAAGAGGTACTGTATATTTTTCTAAATAATTCTGTATATTTAACCTTGATGAGTGAACTGTAGATATTAATAATGCTCTGTATAAGATTAAGAGGGATCTCATCTTTCAGTTAAATCTGTGGAATCAAATATGTTTTATTGTAAAGAAGTCTTTAATGATTAGATTGATTTTCTCTGCAGTTACCTTTTTTCACTTAATTTTTTTCAACTGCAACTTAATTCATCAAATAAGAACAAGCTACATGTTTGCCTAGACTTACTGAGGTTTCACTCTTTATTGCCAAAATCTTTGAGGGGCTATGACCTTGAAAATGATAGACAAGGAAAGACTAGAGAGGCTGGGAATTAGATTCGGATCTATATTAAATGTTTGGCAATAGCCAGGGGTACCTGATATACAGAGAAATTTATCAGTACCAAAACTCCAATAGAGATAGGTAGTCATCAGTGTGCAAAGGTGCAGTTTTGCAGGAAGGATTAGTAAAATTATAGTTTAAAAGGTGAAGCACTGTTGACCTGGTGAAGAGTGTGGAGTTAGAATCATATTGATATGATGAACAAGAACAAGGATACAGGGAAAATTGCTTTCATTACCCGTCTGGGTACCAGATACTCTAAAAGATACTGAGAAACCACAGAGCCAAAGAGTTTCAGTTCACCTGGCCCACAGTGCACGCAATGCTTAGATCTTGCCTGTCTTCAGTCTTGCCGAACATCCGATGATCAGGAATGCTCTGTCTCCTGAGACAGCCCGTTCTCTTTTGGGAGTCAGACAACCTTGGGTTTGAATTCAGGCTCTTTCCGTTACTAGCCTGGCAAGTTACTTCCCCTGATATTTATCTTGAAGGGGTCTTGTTAGGATTAAATATAAAGTCAATGGTGCCTTCTGCTGTAATTGTCACTGTCATCCTCACCATCATCGTCGTCATTGTACCGTCATCCTTTTTTGACACCAGAATCCAGCCCTTGGTAGACCAGAAGCAAGACTGATTTGATGCTGAACCAACTTCTTGCTCAGAGCCAGTATGGGTACTGGTGTCTGAGATGATATGGGGTGCAGAATAAGCTCACAAATGGAGACCAATAAGCTTTCCTATTGGAGGAAAGGGACATAGAAGCTTTAACTGGTTGCTTTGGGATAAGAGATACAACAATATTAGGCAGCTTCTTCAAAGACTTTCTCATCAAGGCTACAACATTATGGAGCATTATTCCCTAGTGCTCATAGCCATATTAGGGTGTTGAGTTTCTCTTTAAGAACTTGCTGGAGATTTCCTATTTCTAGTATTTTTAAGAGTTCTAAATCTCATGTAGATTTCTGAGTTCCCTGCTGCTTTTTTCTGATGTGACTGTATTTTTTTTTATTATCTGCATCAAATAGAAAAGATAATCTAGTTGAAAATAAGCATACATTAGTGTTTACCCTCCTGAAAACAGGGCATATTTCAGAAAGCATCTGAATAGAGTGGGAAGCAGTGCTCTGTAGACAGAGATCAGGAGACTTGGCAGGTCTGTATTAACACAGGATCTTAGATGAATCCCTCACTTTCTCCCAGCTTCACCCAATTTCAATTTTCACATGTGAGAGTTAGACGAGATGATTGTGGAAGTTTTGTATGTGGATCTGAAATTTCCTGATAACAGTGGAGCCACACTGCTAGTGAATCAGCCAACATCAGCCAATGTTAGACGGTGAGCTCAAATATTTCCCTACTGCTCATGGCTATCGGTATGAAAACAGACACTCTTTAATGCCATCCCTCTCTCCTTTCAACTTTCCCCATTCTTTAACTCTACTGGTGAACAATAAATTTGCCTCTTTTGAATTATCTGAGAAAATTTCTACATTGAAAGGCTGTCCGTTTACTCAATAGTTAAGCATCCTCAGTAGTACTTATCATGAGGTGTCAGAATATATGGCGTCCAAGCTTAAATTATTGGGCAGAAATGCTGATGAGAAGAGACGTTTTATGGAAGAGATTGGAGATGCTTTTGTTTTTTGACCTAAACCAGAAGATCAGATTGCCAACATCCATTGGATCACAGAAAAAGCAAGAGATTTCCAGAAAAACATCTACTTCTGCTTCCTTGAGTACACTTTAGCCTTTGACTGTGTGGATCACAACAAACTGTGGAAAATTCTTAAAGGTGGTCGACAGACCGCCTTACCTTCTTCCTGAGAAACCTGTATGCAGGTCAAGAAGCAACAGTTAGAACTGGACTTGGAACAAAGAACTGGTTCCAAATTGGGAAAGGAGTACATCAGGCTGTACCCTATCACCATGCTTATTTAACGTCTATGCAGAGTTCAGTTCAGTGGCTCAGTGATGTCCGACTCTTTGCGACTCCACGGATTGCAGCATGCCAGGCCTCCCATCTTCCTGAGAAACCTGTATGCAGGTCAAGAAGCAACAGTTAGAACTGGACTTGGAACAAAGAACTGGTTCCAAATTGGGAAAGGAGTACATCAGGCTGTACCCTATCACCATGCTTATTTAACGTCTATGCAGAGTTCAGTTCAGTGGCTCAGTGATGTCCGACTCTTTGCGACTCCACGGATTGCAGCATGCCAGGCCTCCCTGTCCATCACCAACTCCTGGAGTTTACTCAAACTCATGTCCATCGCGTCAGTGATGCCATCCAACCATCTCATCCTCTATCGTCCCCTTCTCCTCCTGCCTTCAGTCTTTCCCAGCATCAGGGTCTTTTCAAATGAGTCAGTTCTTCGCATCAGGTGGCCAAAGTATTGGAGTTTCAGCTTTAGCATCAGTCCTTCCAATGAATAGTCAGGACTGATTTCCTTTAGAGTGGACTGGTTTGGTCTCCTTGCAGTCCAAGGGACTCTCAAGAGTATTCTCCAACACCACAGTTCAAGAGCATCAGTTCTTTGGTGCTCAGCTTTCTTTATAGTCCAACTCTCACATCCATACATGACTACTGGAAAAGCCATAGCCTCGACTACATGGACCTTTGTTGGCAAAATAATGTCTCTGCTTTTTAATATGCTGTCTAGGTTGGTCAAAACTTTTCTTTCAAGGAGTAAATGTCATTTAATTTCATGGCTGCAGTCAGCATCTGCAGTGATTTTGGAGCCCCTCAAAATAAAGTCTGCCATTGTTTCCACTGTTTCCCCATCTATTTGCCATGAAGTGATGGGACCAGATGCCATGATCTTTGTTTTCTGAATGTTGAGTTTTAAGCCAACTTTTTCACTCTCCTGTTTCATGTTCATCAAGAGGCTCTTTAGTTCTTTTTCACTTTCTGCCATAAGGGTGGTGTCATCTGCATATCTGAGGTTATTGCTATTTCTCCCAGCAATCTTGATTCCAGCTTGTGCTTCATCCAGCCTGGCATTTCACNTCAAGAGGCTCTTTAGTTCTTCTTTGCTTTCTGCCATAAGGGTGGTGTCATCTGCTATCTGATGTTATTGATATTTCTCCCGGCAATCTTGATTACAGCCTGTGCTTTATCCAGCCCAGCGTTTCTCATGATGTACTCTGCATAGAAGTTAAATAAGCAGGGTGACAATATCAGCCTTGATGTACTGCTTTTCCTATTTGGAACCAGTCTGTTGTTCCATGTCCAGTTCTAACTGTTGCTTCCTGATCTGCATACATATTTCTCAAGAGGCAGGTCAGGTGGTCTGGTATTCCCATCTCTTTAAGAATTTTCCACAGTTTGTTGTGATCCACACAAATGCTTTGGCATAGTCAATAAAGCAGAAATAGATGTTTTTCTAGAACTCTCTTACTTTTTCCATGATCCAGCAGATGTTGGCAATTTGATCTCTGGTTCCTTTGCCTTTTCTGAAACCAGCTTGAACATCTGGAATTTCACGGTTCACGTACTGCTGAAGCCTGGCTTGGAGAATTTTGAGCATTACTATGCAGAGGTCATTATATCAAATGCCAGGCTAGATGAAGCACACGCTGGAATCAAGATTGCTGAGAGAAATATCAATAACCTCAGATATGCAGATGATACCACCCTTAGGGCAGAAAGTGAAGAGGAACTAAAGAGCCTCTTGATGAAGGTGAAAGAGAAGAGGAAAAGGCTGGCTTAAAACAGTGTTCAAAAAACAACGATCATGGCATCCAGTCCCATCACTTCATGGCAAATAGTTGGGAAAACAATGGAAACAGTGACAGACTTTATTTTCTTGGGCTCCAAAATCACTGCAGATGGTGACTGAAGTGACGAAGTTAAAAGGTGCTTGCTTCTTGGAAGAAAAGCTATGAACAACCTAGACAGCATATTAAAAAACAGACATTACTTTGCCATCAAAGGTCCATCTAGTCAAAGCTATGGTTTTTCCAGTAGTCATGTATGGATGTAAGAGTTGGACTATAAAAAAAAAATTGAGCACCAAATAATTGGTGCTTTTGAACTATCGTTTTGGAGAAGACTCTTGAGAGTCTTTTGGACTGCAAGGAAGTGATACCAGTCCATCCTAAATGAAATCAGTCCTGAATATTCACTAGAAGGACTGATGCTGAATATGAAGCTCCAGTACTTTGGCCACTTGACGTGAAGAGCTGACTCATTGGAAAAGACTCTGATGCTGGGAAAGACTGAAGGCAGGAAGAGAAGGGGACCACAGAGGATGAGATGGTTGGATGGCATCACTGTCAATGCACATGAGTGTGAGCAAGCTCTGGGAGATGGTGAAGGACAGGGAAGCCTGACGTCCTGCAGTCCAGGGATTGCCAAAGTCAGACATGACTGAGCGACTGAACAACATATGTGTAAAATCTTAGTGACCCAAGTTCACAGTCGAATTGGTAACTTTGTGAAGCTAGTGGCTCAAATCGTAAAGAATTTGCCTGCAATGCAGGAGACCCAGGTTCAGTCCCTTGGTTGGGAAGATCCCCTGAAGAAGGAACTGGCAACCCACTCCAGTATTCTTGCCTAGAGAATTTCAAGGGTAGAGGAGCCTGGTGGGCTACAGTCAATGGGTCACAAAGAGATCTGGACATGACTGAGTGACTGACACTTTCACTTTCAGAATCTCTTAAAATTGGCTATATCTCCAGATGTGTAGTTTCTTCTACAGATGACCCAAGGGTGAAAGTTTTGCCCATTTAGATGTATGGAGTGCTGCCAGTGCAGTAATGGTTCTCAAATGCCAGTGGATGGGCTTGCTACATCAGATCCCCAGGGAGATAAAGTGGATAGCTCGCCCCCTCCCAGGAGGGTCTGACTAAGCAGGAAAGGAATGGGGTTGTGGCTGAACAATCTGTATCTTTGTGCTATTGATGGGTATCTAGGTTTGGGCATCATCCCATTGGTGTATTGGGTTGGCCAGAAAGTTCAATTCATAAGATGTTGTGAAGAAACTCAGATGAACTTTTTGACCAACCAACAGTTTAATTATAAGTTGAGAAGTCTCTTTCTCCATCCACCTTTGTCTCTAAGTGTCATCAGTGCTTCCCCCTATGCTGGCCACGTTTTCATTCTCAGATCGATGTTAAACGGATGTTGAATGTGTGTTTTACTGAAAAGGAAATCAGTAAATAATTTGCAGGCTTAATGCTGATGTATTTTTATCTAAGTGTTGCTTTTCGTGCTTCCTAATAACTCTTTCCCCTTTTTTTGTTTATCACCCTCATAGCCTGTTCGTCAAGATCTGGATGAACTTTTTCCTTCATGGGATTTTGTAACGTGCACAGACATTTCCAAGGAAATTCTAAACAGTTGCCACCCCTCCCCCAAAATTCTTAGTGGATAGTTAAAACCATGGGTACATACTGAATGTTGTGAGACTAGAAATGAATTGGTTAAACAACATGCTTGGATATGGATCTACCTGTGATCTACCTGCAGAAGACAAACTTATGAAGGGTTCTTGCCCAGCCGGTCGCTGTGTTGCCGCTGGGTTCTCACCTGAACATCCCCACAGCTCATGAAGATCATGTCTTTTCACTGATGCTTTTTTGATAGTTTTTATAAATTAAAATCCTTCATCTATTTATAACTTAAAATAATAAGGCACTATCAACGAGTTACCCAAAGTAATATATTTGTCTTTTTCACTATTTCTAGTTCATGTTGATTTTTAGCTGTAAAATTGATTAAATTGATACTTCCTGCTATCTCTTTCCCTTCTTTACTATTGGTTTTCAGCTTTATTTAAATGTCAAAGGAGTTTCTTTATTGGGAACAACACATTACATGGCAATACTTCAACTGCTGAGGTTTGCATGCTGTACATACATTTCGATTAACTTCCTCTTGTCTTTAATTAAAGGCTTATGTAACTACAAGTACTTCATAGCCATCAAGTCTCCCATTCTACCTGTGTGTGATCAAAGCATCTTATCATGTTAATTCTGTACTATTTTCAAGGACTTGTCACTGGGATGGTTAGTGGGATATTTGGAAAGTTCTTAATTTGATAAAGACCTTGTGTATCCACTTAATACTGCAGTGTAAATCACTCAATTTTATTTCAACAATTAAAACATTTTTATCCCTCTTTACCTGGATTTCTTCATTATTTTTTGGAAGAACACCTTCAAATAAGTCATATGTTGTGATATGTAGATACAATATATCAGTATAAAAATAATAATGTATAAATGGATTGCTATGAAAAGAACAAAATCTTTCACAAAAAAATCATTACCTTATGTATTCCATACAACTATCATAGGGACTTCAAATGGATTAAAAAAAAAAAAAACAAACTGAAGATTAGAATCACTGAGAAATGATTATGGTACGTGTACTCCTGTCCCTGATCCACACATCCATAATGGCATTCAGGTGAAATAGCATGTTTATCCCATAGAGATAACAGACAGATTAACTTTAGAAAACTTTTAACTTTGAAATAAATTTAGATTTAAAGAGGAGTGTAAGGGTGGTACAGAAAGTTCTTAAATGCCATTCTCTAGCCTTCCTTAATGTTAACATCTTACATAAATATAGTATATTTGTCAAAGCTGAGAAATTAAACATTGGTATAATGCTATAAACTAAACTACAGGCTCTCATTGGATTCCATTAGCTGCTCTATTAGCATCCTTTTTCTGTTCAGGATCCAGCCTGAAATTCCACTGCATTCTTTCTTTCTTTCTTTTTTTTTTTTTTTTAATTATTTGTTTGGTCACACCAGGTCTAGGTTGTTGCATGTGGAATCTGGTCCCCTGACCATGAATGGGACCCAGGCCTCCTGCATTGGAAGCATGAAGTCATAGCCACCAGATCACCAGGGAAGTCCCCAAATTCCACTGCATTCTGTTGCAGTTGTCATCCTGAGTCTCCTCTTCCTGGTGTTTTCTCAGAATTTCCTTATTTCTCATGAGTTGAGACGTTTGAAGCCTACATATTTTAAGTACTTTCCTCAGTGTGGATTTCCTGATGTTTTCTTATGGATAGGGGTTATAAATCTGAGGGGAATACCACAGAGATGAAGAGCCCCCTTCAGCACATCATAGTATCTTATGATTTCAACATAATCTGTTATTGGTGATATTAACTATGATCACTTGGATAGGAGCAGCTGTCAGGTTTCTCCGCTGTAAGATGTCTTGTGTTCTGTTTCCATCCTCTGTTCCTTATAAGTGAGTCAGACGTTTAGACCACACTCAGTAAAAGAAAGTGAAAGTTTAGTTGCTCAGTGTGTCCAATTCTCTGTGACCTCATGGACTGTAGCCTGCCAGGCTCCTCCATCCATAGGATTTTCCAGGCAAGAGTACTGGAGTGGGTTGCCATTGCCTTCGCCAGAGGATCTTCCCGACCCAGGAATCGAACCTGGGTCTCCCACATTGTAGGCAGACGCTTTACTGTCTGAGCCACCAGGGAAGTTTGACCATGCTCATAGGAGAGGGGAATTAAGATCAACCTGGAGAAAAGTGTGTCAAGGAATTTTTAAGAAGCATTATGTATTACTTGCCATAAAAAAATGAAACCTTGCCATTTGTGACAACGTGGATGAACTTATTTAAGTGAAATAAGTCAGAGAAAGACAAATACTGTATGATTTCACTTATACACGGGATTTAAAAAACAAAATGAATGACTAACAGAAACAGTCATGCAAACAGCTGTTTGCCAGAGGGGAGGATGGGGGAAGGAATGACTAGGTGAAGGAGATTAGGAGATATAAACATCCAGTTACAAAATAAATGAGTCATGGGGATAAAATGTACAGTGTGGGGAATATAGTCCATAATAACGTAGCATCTTTGTATAGTGATAGATGGTAACTAGATTTACGTGGTGATCATTTTGAAATGTATAGACATATCAAGTCATTATGTTGTGCACCAGAGTGTACAAAAGAGGTCAAAGCAAAAGGGAAAGAAAAGGAAAAACCCACAGGAATGATTAAGTATTTGGGGGGAGAGACTTTGAGACTCTGAACATGTCCTGTTTTTAAAGATTTGCCCGCTGATTTTAGCATTCGTCCTTGGACCCTGCTGGCAGCGTGTGCTGTGGCGTTCCAGTGCGCATGTTCGACTTCCCTTGTTCCTTCACATGAGTTACTTGGCATCCTCCTCTGAAGAATACTTGTCTCTTCTCCCACATTTGCCTTCCCAGGTGACCCAGTGGTAAAGAATCCATCTGCAGTGTAGGAGAGGCGGGAAACTTGGGGTTGATCCCTGGGTCAGGAAGATCCACCTGCGGAGGAAATGGCAATCCGCTCCAGCATTCTTGCTGGGAAATCCCATGGACAGAAGAGCCTGGCAGGCTACAGTCCATGGGGTCAAGAAGAGTTGGACATGGCTGAGCGGCTGAGCACCCCCACTTACTTTTTACTCAATTATTTATGTATATCCATAGGACTTATGGATACTACCTTCTTCTTTAGGTTATAGTCTAACACTATAATGATACCTATTTTATTGCTCACATTGTTCAAGTTTTGCTCATTGGTTGTTTTTTTCATGTTAGTTCTTGAAAAACCCCATCCTTTGTTCTTCTTAGGTTGACTTTAATTAGCAAGCAAGAACAAAAATCCAATTCAAAAGTTAGTTTAAACACATTCCTAAAACTCCATCAAATTTTATTATAAATGAACAGTATTTTCCATATTATGACAAGTCTTGTCATTTTCCTTCAACTAGACGTTATTTAAATTTAGAACCTTGTGATTCTTACACGTTAATAACACCACCCACTTACCTATGTCCTAAGTCTAATGATTACCATTTTTATTAAGTATTGCAAGAATCTNCAAATTTTATTATAAATGAACAGTATTTTCCATATTATGACAAGTCTTGTCATTTTCCTTCAACTAGACGTTATTTAAATTTAGAACCTTGTGATTCTTACACGTTAATAACACCACCCACTTACCTATGTCCTAAGTCTAATGATTACCATTTTTATTAAGTATTGCAAGAATCTTGAGTGAAAATCTTAGAGAAGAGTAATTACTAATGTTAAGAGCTTTCTAAGAGCTTTCTAACGCGAGAGATTAGAGAAACCTTTCAGTTCAGTTCAGTTTAGTTGATCAGTTGTGTCTGATTCTTTGCAACCCCATGGACTGCAGTATGCCAGGCTTCTCTGTCCATCACCAACTCCCGGAACCTACTCAAACTCATATGCATTGAGTCGATGATGCCTTCCAACCATC
The DNA here is from genome assembly GCA_006410675.1 of Oreotragus oreotragus. NCBI lineage: Eukaryota > Metazoa > Chordata > Mammalia > Artiodactyla > Bovidae > Oreotragus > Oreotragus oreotragus. The sequence goes on from SJYX01023143.1 coordinate 405,972, forward strand.
TCATCCTCTGTCGTCCCCTTCTCCTCCTGCCTTCAATCATTCCCATCATCAGGGTCTTTTCAAATGAGTCAGTTCTTTATGTCAGGTGGCCAAAGTATTGGAGCATCCGTCCTTCCAGTGAATATTCAGGACTGTGCCCAAAATTTGAGAGTTAAAAACTTTTCAAACAATGTATTCTGGTTCTTTGTAAGAATGTTACTGAAATGTAATGTATAAAAGACAGATGAGTTTCAGAGAATTTCTGACTAATAAAATTATTTTGATTGGGAAAGATTTCTTAAGAAACTGTTTATGCTGGGAGACATTTATTTCTAGACTTGGTTTTAGGAGACTGCTTGAATTTAGTTTTAGAAGAACTGCCCAAAACTTTGGGAGCACTGTTTCAATCTCTGGAATGTAGATATCTGGTTTTGGCAAGTACAACTAACTTCTGGGGTTGTATAGGAGAGTGGCTGCCTTGATGAACTGAATTCTCAGATGTGATCTGTAGGAGGCTCTAGGGAGAGGAACAGAATGGTAGAAGAGTCTAAGTTAGTACTTGCCTGGAGAATCCCCATGAACAGAGGAGCCTGGCAGGCTCCAGTCCATAGGGTCACAAATAGCTGGACATGACTGAAGCGACTTAGCAATAGCACAAGTTAGTACAACTGGGAGGTTATCTCCCTGGGCTTTCCGGTTGGAGAGAGCTTGAAGAGGAAGAGAAGAAGGTTCTGTTTTGCAAATGGGAGCTTTATGTAGTCTTGTCATATCTGTGCCAAAAGTGGTGAAGGATTTCAGGAGTGAAAAGTTATGTAAGGAACTTATTCCCAGGAAGATAGCTAACTTTTACTTAATGAACATGATAAATCCAAGCAGAACAAAATGATGTGCTTTCCCATAGATTGGTTTCTGATATTCCATTCTGATTCTTAGTTGTTTATCGATCATCACCAGTTGATCATCACCAATTCTTGCTGTGCCCCACGTGGCCACTAGTCACCGAGGACACTGCTGCAAGATCCAACCCCTGCATTCGGGGCTCTTTAGAATAGTGGGGGAGAGGGCACTGGGTAACCTGTAATAAGCAGAGAGCAAGGCTTCGGGAGCACAGTGCAGGGGCACCCATGTCAGACTTCTGGCTTAGGATAGACTTCCCAGAGTGCAGTTCCCTGTTGAGCCATAAGGGAGAGCACCAGGTAACCAAATACGGGCAGAAGAAGGCGAGTAAGGGTAGAGAACCGCAAGCCCGGAGCCCTGAAGACCCTCAGCGTGTCCTGGGAACTGCTAGGAGTTCATCCTGGCTGGTTGGGTGGTGGGAATTGTGGGGGAGAGATGGGGCAGGGCTACTGTGGGAGCTTCATGGGGTGAGGTGGAGCTTCATCTGAAGACTGGGAAGCCACTGTGGGGGGAAGCAATTGTGGGGTCTACCTGTTGGGTCCCACCAATCACTGTCACCTAAGGCCATCAGAAGGCTTCGTCTTTCGTTCTCTTCCAACCCCTGTTCTGTGAGTCTCTCTGTAGAGGCATGACTAATACTTGCAGTTCCAGTTTGTGAAGATGGGCCTTTCCCATTTAATGGATAATACAAAAGACTTGGAGTTCTTAGACACAGTGCAATTTGTGGAAAGCTTTGTTCAACAAACAATAACGTCCATCTCCTACACAAGACATTCCTTCAAGGCCAGGAGGGTTGCTTGGCTATTTAATGCACAAAAACTGACACAGAGAGTCAAGGAAAATAAAGATACAAACCTGTATGCCAACCAAGACATTCTACTAGGAAGGTCAGAAACATTTCATGCGGCAGAACCACACCTCCCCCAGCACCAAGTATAACCAGTTGCTTAGTAATTGGGTGTTTTGATAATATTGAGGCCATCCTGTTACTTCACATCCCTCTCCCACTTCTCTTTCCACTAAAGCGATAAAGACAAACTTCTTCTGCCACGAGTAGAGTCTGTAACACTAGAGGATGAGATGGTTAGATAGCATCACTGATTCAATGGACATGAGTTTGAACGAACTCTGGGAGATAGTGAAGGACAAGGAAACCTGGTATGCTGCAGTCTATGGGGTCGCAAAGTGTCAGACACAACTTAGCAACTGAACCACACAGAGTCTGTAACTACATGTTACATAATAATTTAGCCCTTCTTTTATCTATTTTGCTTATTCCATAAATACTTGATGTTAAAGTGCTGCAGACTCCCTAGGAGGCCGGCATCTTGTATATTCTTTTCCACTCTTCTTCAAATTGAGTCTAAGGGATCTACTATGAAAAAATGACTTTGTATTGATATGAAAGCAAGAGAATTTGTGATTCTCAGACAGAGTGTGTTTTCTTTAGAGCAGTAGTATCTTTGGGACAGATTTAAGGCCTTCGGTAAATCATCTGGCTGTTTCTGTGCCTTGATAAATTTCAGTAAATAGGACAAAATCTATTCTAGTTTTCTTCTAAGATTGTTATTAGAAGGATTCATTAATTCACTGATTCATTCATCTAACAATTATTTCCTGAGGGTCTACTCTAGGTCTGGCATTTATTAAAAAAAAACAAACAAATTTTATCTTTTTGCTCATCCTGTGGATGTGTACTTTTTTAAATTAATGTGTTCAGCTGGGTCGGGTCTTAGTTGTGGCACTGGGGATCTTCACTGCGACCAGCAGGATCTTTTGTTACAGTGCGTGGACTCTGTAGTTGCAGCAAGCAGGTCTAGTTGCTCCAAGGCATGTAGGATCTTAGTTCCTCATCCAGGGATTGAACCTGTGTCCCCTGAATTGGAAGATGTATTCCTAACCACTGGACTGCCAGGGAAGTCCCTACTCAAAGTGTGAAAGTGTTAGCCATTCAGTCGTGTCTGACTCTTTGTGACCCCATGGACTGTAGCCTGCCAGGCTCCTCCATCCCATGAGATTTTCCAGGCAAGAACACTGGAGTGGGTTGCCATTTCCTTCTCCAGAGGATCTTCCCTACCCAGAGATAGAACCCAGGCCTTCCACATTTGCAGGCAGACTCTTTACCATCTGAGCTACCTATCAGGATACCTCTATCTCATCTAATTCATTAGGAAGTTTTTATTTTTTAAAATTTCTTTAATTTTTATTAATTTTTTCCTGGCCATCCTGGGACTTCATTGTAGTGTGTGGGCATTCTCTAGTTGTGGAGCTTGGGCTTAATCAAACCAACACATTATTTCCCCATATATGTCTGTGATGAGTTCACTTGAGATCTACTTTCTTAGCATATTTTGGTTATTCAACACAGTATTATTAACACAGTATTGTAGTCACGCTGAGCCTTGGCTCTTTAGACTTGTTCATCCCACATAACTGCAACTTTTTACCCTCTGACTATCATCTCCCCTTTTCTCTCACTCTCCCAAACCCTGGTAGCCACTATTTTACTGTTTCTATGAATTCATTTCTTTATAAAAATTTTTACTCACAAGTGTGATCAGACAATATTTCTCTTTGTCTGTCTTATTTTACTTGGAATAATGTCCTCCAGGTTCATCCATGATTTTGCAGATGGCAGGATTTCCTTCTTCTTTTATGGTTGATTACTCTTCCATTGTAATCTTCTATACCGCATTTTCTTTATCTATTTGTATAGACATCAGCAGAAACCAAGATTGCTTGCATGTCTTGACCAGTGTCAATAATACTGCAGGGATCGTGGCGGGGTGTGTGTGTGGCAGATATCTTTCTGAGATAGTGATTTCACTTCCTTCAGCAGTATACCCAGAAGGATGATTGCTGAATCCCATGGTAGTTCTATTTTTCTTTGCAGAACTTCCATGCTGTTTTCCACAGTAGCTGCACCAATTTACATTCCCACCAACAGAGTAAAAGTTTCCTTTTCCCCACATCTTTCTTGAGACAGTGATTTCATTTCCTTCAGCTACATACTGAGAAGGAGGAATGCTGGAGGCTATGGCAGTTCTGGTAGGCTCAGACAGTAAAGTATCTGCTCACAATGCGGGAGACCTGGGTTCGATTCCTGGGTCGGGAAGATCCCATGGAGGAAGGCATGGCTACCCACTCCAGTATTCTTGCCTGGAGAGTCCCCATGGACAGAGGAGCCTGGTGGGTTACAGTCCATAGGATCATAGAGAGTCAGACACAACTGAGCAACTAAGCACACGGCAGTTCTACTTCTAATTTTTTGAGGAACCTCCATACTGTTTTCCATAGTAGCTGCACCAATTTACATTCCCCTCAACAGAGTACAAGTGTCTCCTTTTCCCCTCATCCTCTCCAGCACTTACTGCTTGTCTTTTTGATGATGGCCATTCTAACAGGTGTGAGGTGATAATTCACTGTGGTTTTTTGATTTGCATTTTCCTGATGATTAGTCATGTTGAACACTTTTTGTGTTTCTCTTCACTCGATTGTTTCCTTTGCTGCTTTTGACAATAAAGGAATGTTTTATGAGGCAGCTATATGGGAATATTATATAGTCATAAAAATTATGCTTTTGATGAATATGTAATTTAATGGGAAAATGTGCACAGTATGTTTCAGAAAGCAAACATAAATTTATATACAGAGTGATCCCAGATATTTTTGTGTATGTGTGTAGGGATGTATTTGTATACACGCAGAATAAGGGTGAGTGGGGTGTGGTGCAATGGTGGAGTGGCTCCCTGTCTCTCATTGTTCAGTGACCTTCAAGCCTGATACACCATGACCCTGAGCATTAGTACAGTGTTGGGCTCACAGGAGTGAGTACGAATGGTTTATTGAATATTGATGGAGGAAGTCCTTTCATCAGTTTACCAGATCTTGAGTTTTACCAGACACTTGACTGTATTATATTTAACTCTCACAGAAATCTGCTGTACTTTAAGGTAATAGGACACTAGTTTGAGCTGACTTCTTAACAATCTGCATAACATCTGTAATAACTTTGAGTGTTTAACATCTTCGGGGGAAAAAAAAAGACAAACCCCATTGGCTAGGGGCATGCCCATGTAATGCATGCATTTACTGCCCTCTTGTGGAATTAACTTCTAATAGCAACTTTATTTTTTTAAATTTTTTCCAGAGGAGTCTGGCTGGCTACAGTCCATGGGGTTGCAAAGAGTCAGACACGACTGAGCAGCTGAGCATGCATGCACACATAGTTGCTTTACAACGTTGTGTTAGTTTCTGCTAATGAGAATCAGCTGTCGGTCACTTCAGTTGCTCAGTCGTGTCCAACTCTTTGTGACCCCGAGAACTGCAGCATGCCAGGCTTCCCTGTCCTGCACCAACTCTCAGAGCTTGCTCAAACTCATGTCCATCAAGTCAGTGATGCTATCCAACCATCTCATCCTCTGTCGTCCCCTTCTCCTCCTGCCTTCAGTCTTTCCCAGCATCAGGGTCTTTTCCAATGGGTCAGTTCTTCGTAACAGGTGGCCAAAGTTTTGGAGCTTCAGCTTCAGCATCAGTCCTTCCAATGAANCATCCTCTGTCGTCCCCTTCTCCTCCTGCCTTCAGTCTTTCCCAGCATCAGGGTCTTTTCCAATGGGTCAGTTCTTCGTAACAGGTGGCCAAAGTTTTGGAGCTTCAGCTTCAGCATCAGTCCTTCCAATGAATGGTCAGGACTGATTTTCTTTAGGATGGACTGGTTGTATCTCCTCACTGTCCAAAGGGCTCTCAAGAGTCTTCTCCAACGTCACAGTTCAAAAGCATCAGTTCTTCGGCCCTCAGTTTTCTTTATAGTCGAACTCTCACATCCATACATGACTACTGGAAAAACCATAGCTTTGACTAGACAGACCTTTGTTAGCAGAATAATCTCTCTGCTTTTTAATATGCTATCTAGGTTGGTCATAACTTTTCTTCTAAGGAACAAGCATCTTTTAACTTCATGGCTGAAGTCACCATCTGCAGTGATTTTGGAGCCCACACACCAAAAAAGGCTCTCACTGTACACACATATTCCCTCCTTCTTGACTGGATGGTTGAGTTCCTGACCTTCTCTGGGGTCTCACCCCGCCCCAACTCCCAAGTAAACAAAGAACCCATCTCAAGGGCAGCATCTCTCACTGTCACAGCCACGTTAGAGAGAATGATCCCCCTGGATACTCCCTTCACTATGCGTTTCTCAATTTGCTCAGTGCCTGGGGAAGGGGCTGTCCTCTGTGGGGGGGTGGGGGGAGCAGCTCACACTTGAAAAATCCACATCAGCATTCCTATCTCCTCAAACCTTTGGCTTCCCTCCTCCCCATCACACCAGGAAAGTTCTGACACACTCCTGTCCTGCTAGTCGTGCAATGGAGAAGGAGAGATCCTCAAACCTTTGGCTTCCTTCCTCCCCATCACACCAGGAAAGTTCTGACATACTCCTGTCCTGCTAATTGTGCAATGGAAAAGGAGAGAGAGAGACTATGCCGTGAGCTCCAGGAGTGGCTCCTGGGGTTAAACTTAGCCTGGAAGGTCTCTAAGGCTGCTTGGCTTATTATGGTGAGTACTATGAATTCTCTTTACTCTCAGAAAACTTCACCAAATGACGTTGCTGTTTCCTTGATTCTTCTCTTGCAGAACCATTTATTTCATGGTGAAATGTCTCTTTCATGGAACACAGGGTTTCTCTGTGATGTTTATGATCCCTTCCGTGTTTCTGATGAGGAAGCTGAGATCCAGCGGAACCGTATGCCTGCCTCAGTCTGAGCCTCTCTATGGCACATTCCATTCACGCATTAACTGCACATCTGTGAGGAGTCAGGCCCTAAGGGCTGGTAGATGCCAAGGTGGGACTTGAGTCCAGGTTTGTAGACTCTCAGAGCCTTTCCACTATAGCATGGCAATATTTGTCAGAGACCTAACTTACCAAAGAGTAGTTAAAAAGCAAAAGGAGAGAGAAGAGGAAATGCCAGGGAAGAAGAGAAGGAAGTATGCAGAAGAGAAGTGATCTCATTCCAGCATGATTTAGAGGATGCGAACAGGCAACATTAACTGCTGAACTTCTAGGAGATAAACTCTCCCAGCAGGAACCAGTGTAGAGGTAAACACAGGAAGCAGAGAGATGGAGATTAAAATATCACTCTTAAAAAAATTCTGCGGATTTCCCTGATGGTCCAGTGGCTAAGACTCTGTGCTCTCAATGTAGGGGCCCCGGGTTTGATTCCTGGTAAGGGAACTAGATCCCACGTGCTGCAACTGAATTTGCTGGCCTCAACTAAAGATCCTGCGTGCTGCAACAAAGATCAATGATCCCACATGCTGCAACTAAGACTTGGTATCGCCAAATAAATAAATAATGATAAAAAAATTCTGTTGAGTAACATCCTCTTCCAAAATTCATGCTCACTCTACCTCAGAATGCGACCTAATTTGGAAATAGGGTTTTTGCAGATGTAGTCTAGATGAGGCCATGCCAGATTAAATGAACCCTAAATCCAGTATGTCTCATGCCTTAATTGTTCACTCTGTGCTCTCAATGTAGGGGCCCCGGGTTTGATTCCTGGTAAGGGAACTAGATCCCACGTGCTGCAACTGAATTTGCTGGCCTCAACTAAAGATCCTGCGTGCTGCAACAAAGATCAATGATCCCACATGCTGCAACTAAGACTTGGTATCGCCAAATAAATAAATAATGATAAAAAAATTCTGTTGAGTAACATCCTCTTCCAAAATTCATGCTCACTCTACCTCAGAATGCGACCTAATTTGGAAATAGGGTTTTTGCAGATGTAGTCTAGATGAGGCCATGCCAGATTAAATGAACCCTAAATCCAGTATGTCTCATGCCTTAATTGTTCAGTTCAGTCGCTCAGTCGTGTCCAACTCTTTGCAACCCCATGAATTGCAGCACGCCAGGCCTCCCTGTCCATCACCAACTCCCAGAGTTCACTCAGACTCACGCCCATCGAGTCCGTGATGCCATCCAGCCATCTCATCCTCAGTCGTCCCCTTCTCCTCCTGCCCCCCAATCCTTCTCAGCATCAGAGTCTTTTCCAGTGAGTCAACCCTTGCATGAGGTGGCCAAAGTACTGGAGTTTCAGCTTTAGCATCATTCCTTCCAAAGAAATCCCAGGGCTGATCTCCTTTAGAATGGACTGGTTGGATCTCCTTGCAGTCCAAGGGACTCTCAAGTCTTCTCCAACATCATAGTTCAAAAGCATCAATTCTTCGGCGCTCAGCCTTCTTCACAGTCCAACTCTCACATCCATACATGACCAATGGAAAAACCATAGCCTTAACTAGACGGACCTTAGTCTACAAAGTAATGTCTCTGTTTTTGAATATGTTATCTAGGTTGGTCATAACTTTCCTTCCAAGGAGTAAGTGTCTTTTAATTTCATGGCTGCAGTCACCATCTGCAGTGATTTTGGAGCCCCCCAAAATAAAGTCTGACACTGTTTCCACTGTTTCCCCGTCTGTTTCCCATGAAGAGATGGGACCGGATGCCATTATCTTCGTTTTCTGAATGTTGAGCTTTAAGCCAACTTCCCCACTCTCCTCTGTGCCTTATAAGAAGGTAAAACAGATGCACAGAGACAAAGAGGAAGCATGTCATGTGAAGACAGAGGCTGAGATGGAAGTGATGCAGTTGTGAGTCATGGGAGCCCAAGGATTGCCAGGAGACACCAGAAGCTGGAAGGGGCAAGAAAAGATCCTTCCCTGAAAACTTTAGAGGGAGTATGGCCCTGCTGACACCTTGATTTTAGACTGCTGGTCTCCAGAACTCTGAGAGAGTACATTTCTGTTGTTGTAAGTACCAGGCTGTGGTACTTCGTTATGGCAGACACAGGAACGGAAAACACCACAAAAGCAGCTTGGAGAACATGACCTTCTGCTCACTCTCTGAGTGCCCCATGGGGTCACAAAAAAGTCAGGCATGACTTAGTGACTAAACAAGGACAACAAATCCTCGAGTAGATGGACTTTCCCTCCAGCCTTTCTTTGAAGATTTTCCGCAGATCAGGCTGGCTCCTTGGAGGATGGAGATTAGGTGAGCAAGCCCAGTTCCTTCCTGGAAACTCACCAATCAGAGGGGACGAATGGGGGGGCAGTGTTGGGGGTAGTCCTACTGAACTTCCTCTAACAGGAAACATGAAGAGTAGGGGATAAGAGTTCCTGCCTGACAGTGTAGATGCCAATTTTCAGACTGCCCCATGTTTTTCTAAAAATATTTGGATCAGTTCCCATAAAAGTTGGGAGATTTCATGTAAAATCCAGATCTCAAGCTTCTTTCAGAAAATGGAAAGTCTGGTCACACTGGCCACTTTCCCACAGGGCTAGGACTGGCTGTTACTGCCAAGTGGTGTCTTTTTCTGATGGGGGCCCTCTGGCTTCGTGTTCTGCCTGCCACTCTCTATGTCTTATCCCGGGTCCACACCATCCTCTCTGCTCCCGCCTGGCACTTTCAGACATTTTGGCTTAGGATTCTTGGAGTAGTGGTTGAGAGCATAGGGTTGAGTCAGACAAATCCTGGGGTCAAATCTGTGCTCAGTTACTTCCTAAATGTGTGGACTCGGACAATTGATTTTACCTCCTTGAGCCTCAGTTTTCTCATATCCAAATGACACCCCACTCCAGTACTCTTGCCTGGAAAATCCCATGGATGGAGGAGCCTGGAAGGCTGCAGTCCATGGGGTTGCTAGGAGTCAGACACGACTGAGTGACTTCACTTTCACTTTTCTCTTTCATGCATTGGAGAAGGAAATGGCAACCCACTCCAGCGTTCTTGCCTGGAGAATCCCAGGGACGGGGGAGCCTGGTGGGCTGCCATCGATGGGGTCGCACAGAGTCGGACACGACTGAAGTGACTTACAGGAGCAGTAGTAAAATGGGGATAATAAGAGAACCTATATATGGCAAAAATTGAAATGGTATTTCAAAGCAATCATCCTCCAATTAAAAATAAATAAAGTAATTAAAAAAGGAATCTATGACTATTGCAATCCCTTCCAAGGCAGGGGGAGGAAAGGGAGAACCTACGTTATGGGGCCATGGAGAGAATTCAAGAATATAATCATGTGAGTCTTACACATGCAAGTGCCCAATAGATGGGAGCTATTGCTTCTATTTGAAAAGCAAAACTGAAAAACGAAAGAGGAAACCTCAAAGAGAGAAAGCCTCAGTCATTAGTACGCTTTGTCTAGCTTTAGGGCTGCCCTCCATCTCACCAATTTTCAGAAAAATATTTTAGTAAGTCAGCTTCTCAGGACCCCCTTTCTTTTTAAAAAAATTATTTATTTTAATTGGAGGATAATTACAATATTGTGATGTTTTTTGCCATACATCAACATGAATTGGCCATAGGTGTACATATATCCCCCCTGCCCCAATCCTGAACCCCTATCCCACCTCCCTCCCCACCCGATCCCTCTAGATTGTCCCAGAGCCCCGACTTCAGGTGCCAGGAGTCCCCTTCTGTAGTAAGGAGTCCAGTAGCAGTTTGGGGAATTACAGGTCTAAGTAAGGTGATTTCCCCCTCCTCCTTAAGAGTTTGATTCTCTTTGGGAAGAGGTCGTGGAGAGGCAGGAAACGCTGGACCCCATCCAAATACTTTGATGTCTGGTTTTAAAATACTTGCATTCTTAACTGGCTTTGCAGACTGCCTAGTGGCCCTCAAAGGACAGCTTCTACTCACACTGATCACTTCTCCTGGGAGCCCCGGAATGATGGAAGACCGCAGAAGGAACCAATTGATTTCAAATAGCCTACTTCCAGGTGGAGGTGAGAAACCAGATGGAGTTGGGAAGGAGGCAGGGTGACAGAGAGGAATGCTTTTTTTTTTTTTTTTTAATTTTTACTTTTTTAACTGAAGGACATATAAATTTCTCATCGTGAGAAGGAAGGCTCAGTTAGGAGGCCGTCAGCCTCTTAAATGGTTACAAGCTACAGAAACCAACTCAGTCAGTCAGTTCAGTCGCTCAGTCATGTCCGACTCTTTGCAACACCATGAATCGCAGCATGCCAGGCCTCCCTGTCCATCACCAACTCCCAGAGTTCACCCAGACTCATGTCCATCGAGTCTGTGATGCCATCCAGCCATCTCATCCTCTGTCGTCCCCTTCTCCTCCCAGTCGTAAAAATAAATTTATTTGGAGGGATAATGGAGCATTTTGTAGAACCCAAGGACAGGGAGATCTCTGCAGGGATTAGAAGCATAAGCTGGGAAGTGATCAGGTACAAGGTGAAAAGTATTAATAAAACTTAGTTGTTGATACAACTAGGTACAACATGGTTGTTCAAGCACCATGTATTGAGTAATCCATCTTTTCTCAACTGGTTTGAAGCAGTACTTTTATCACATTCTAATTCTTTGGTGTTCGGATCATTTCTGGTAAAATTCTACTTCATCTGCTCTTCTGGTTGTTATGGGTTGAATTGTATCCTATAGAAAAGATACGTGGAAACCCTAACCCCCAGGACCTCAGAATGTGGCTTTATTTGGAAATTGGTTCTTTATAGAGAGTAATCAGGTTAACATGAGGTCATTTGTGTGGGCCTTAATCCAGTCCATCCTAAAGGAAATCAGTCCTGAATATTCATTGGAAGGACTGTTGCTAAAGCTGAAACTTCAATACCTTGGCCACCTGATGGGAAGAACTGACTCTTTTGAAAAGACCCTGACGCTGGGAATGATTGAAGGCAGGAGAAGAAGGGGATGACAGAGGATGAGATGGTTGGATGGCATCACCAATTCAAGGGACATGAGTTTGAGTAGGCTCTGGGAGTTGGTGATGGACAGCGAGGCCTGGCATACTGCAGTCCATGGGGTTGCAGAGTTGGACATGACGGAGCTGCTGAAATGTACTGAACTGAACTAATCCAGTAGAATTTCTGTCCTTATACAAAGCAGACATTGGGACACAGAGATGCACACAGAGGGAAAGCAGTCATGAAAAAGAGGAACCACCAGGGTGGTGTGCCTGTAAGCCAAGGAATGCCAGAGTACCTGCGAACCGCAGGAGGCGAGACCCTTCCCCAGAAGGTTTCAGAGGGCGTGTGGCCCGGCCGACAGCTTGAATTTGGACTTCTAGCCACCAGGACTGTGAGACAATACATTTCTCCAGTTTGTGGTACTTTGTTATAGCAGCCCTAGTAAGCTAATACAATGCCCCAACATACCAAGCTGTTTTAATTATTATAGCTTTATAATATTTAAAAAAATACCTGGTCGTGTTAATCCCAGGGAACTTATGTTTAAGATGCAGAAGGTTAGGTCTAATGTAAATGCTAAAGATTATAATCTAAAATACCATTTAAAAGTTAACTATTATCTAGAAAACTCATCGAAATGTACTCTTGAAATGGGCGCATTTTATGGTATGTTAGCTATCCCCCTATAAAACTGATTAAAAGGAAGAGTCAGTTCAGTTCAGTTCAGTTCAGCTGCTCAGTCGTGTCCGACTCTTTGCGACCCCATGAATCGCAGCACGCCAGGCCTCCCTGTCCATCACCATCTCCCGGAGTTCACTCAGACTCACGTCCATCGAGTCCGTGATGCCATCCAGCCATCTCATCCTCGGTCGTCCCCTTCTCCTCCTGCCCCCAATCCCTCCCAGCATCAGAGTCTTCTCCAATGAGTCAACTCTTCGCATGAGGTGGCCAAAGTACTGGAGTTTCAGCTTTAGCATCATTCCTTCCAAAGAAATCCCAGGGCTGGTCTCCTTCAGAATGGACTGGTTGGATCTCCTTGCAGTCCAAGGGACTCTCAAGAGTCTTCTCCAACACCACAGTTCAAAAGGAAGAGTAAGAAGACTCAAATATATCATATCCTCCTATGTAGCAAAGGGAGGGGGCTCACCACCGTTTTACCTGCTTAAAGGTTTTATTTACTTATTTTTGGCTGCACTGGGTCTTCTTTGTTGCATGCGGTCTCCTCTCTCATTGCAACGAGTGGGACCTGTTCTCTAGTTGTGGTGAAGAGCTTCTCATTGCAGTAGCTTTTCATGCTGCAGAGCATAGCCTCTAGGGTACTGGCCCAGTAATTGTGGGCCGTGGCCTAGTTGTCCTATGGTATGTGGAATCTTCCCAGACCAGGGATCGAACTCATGTCCGCTGCACCAGGAGGTGGATTCTTAACCACTGAACCGCTAGGGAAATCCACCATTTTGCTTTTTAATGTATGTTGCATGGTTTATGCAAACTCTGGCTGAAAGCTCTGCATATATTTAAAATTCTGGTGAAAGTCTTACTGACTGATAGGGCTGGAGTATTACACTGATATTTAGAAACAATTTAGGCCAACAGTCATCTACTTGCCTGAAATGGTGCTAGTGGATAAATTCTTAAAACACTTGTGCAGGTCACTCTCAAGTACAGACTGGGTGAGGTTGTGTTATAACTTTATAGATCAGTTCAGTTCAGTCACTCAGTCGTGTCCGACTCTTTGTGACCCCATGAATCGCTGCACGCCAGGCCTCCCTGTTCATTACCCTCTCTCGGAGTTCACTCAGACTCATGTCCATCGAGTCCGTGATGCCATCCAGCCATCTCATCCTCGGTCGTCCCCTTCTCCTCCTGCCCCCAATCCCTCCCAGCATCAGAGTCTTTTCCAATGAGTCAACTCTTCGCATGAGGTGGCCAGAGTACTGGAGTTTCAGCTTTAGCATCATTCCTTCCAAAGAAATCTCAAGGCTGATCTTCAGAATGGACTGGTTGGATCTCCTTGCAGTCCAAGGGACTCTCAAGAGTCTTCTCCAACACCACACTTCAAAAGCATCTGTTCTTCAGCGCTCAGCCTTCTTCACAGTCCAACTCTCACATCCATACATGACCACAGGAAAAACCATAGCCTTGACTAGACGGACCTTAGTCGGCAAAGTAATGTCTCTGCTTTTGAATATACTATCCAGGTTGGTCATAACTTTTCTTCCAAGGAGTAAGCGTCTTTTAATTTCATGGCTGCAGTCACCATCTGCAGTGATTTTGGAGCCCCCAAAAATAAAGTCTGACACTGTTTCCACTGTTTCCCCATCTATTTCCCATGAAGTGATGGGACCGGATGCCATGATCTTCGTTTTCTGAATGTTGAGCTTTAAGCCAACTTTTTCGCTCTCCTCCTTCACTTTCATCAAGAGGCTTTTTAGCTCCTCTTTACTTTCTGCCATAAGGGTGGTGTCATCTGCATATCTGAGGTTATTGATATTTCTCCTGGCAATCTTGATTCCAGCTTGTGTTTCTTCCAGTCCAGCATTTCTCATGATGTACTCTGCATAGAAGTTAAATAAGCAGGGAGACAATATACAGCCTTGACGTACTCCTTTGCCTATCAAGAGTCTTCTCCAGCACCACAGTTTGAAAGCATCCATTCTTCAGTGTTCAGTTTCTTTATGGTCTAAATCTCACATCTATACATGGCTACTGGAAAGAGCTAGCTTTGACTATATAAACCTTTGTTAGCAAAATGATGTCTTTACTTTTTAATATGCTGCCTAGGTTTGTCATAGCTTTCCTTTCAAGGAACAAGTGTCTTAATTTCATAGCTGCAGTCACTGTCTGCAGTGATTTTGGAGCTGTTCCAGTAAGCAAGGCAATTTTGTGAATTCCATGCTGCTGAGTAGTAATAGCAGAACTTAAAATATGCTGAGTTTTGACCATCTAATGTCAGAGATCACTTCAGTATTTTAGTCTTTGCTATAGTTCTGACTTTAGCAGGCAGAATGGTTTTAACAGAGCAGCGTGGGATTCACAAAATTGCCTTGCCTACTGGAACAGCTCCAAAATCACTGCAGACAGTGACTGCAGCTATGAAATTAAGACACATGCTCCTTGAAAGGAAAGCTATGACAAACCTAGGCAGCATATTAAAAAGTAAAGACATCACTTTGCTAACAAAGGTTTGTATAGTCAAAGCTAGCTCTTTCCAGTACCATGTACAGATGTGAGATTTAGACCATAAAGAAACTGAACACTGAAGAATGGATGCTTTCAAACTGTGGTGCTGGAGAAGACTTTTGAGAGTTTCTTGGACTGCAAAGAGATCAAACCAGTTAATCCTAAAGGAAATCAACCCTGAATATTCATTGGAAGAACTGATGCTGAAGCTGAAGTTCCAATAATTTGGCCACCTGATGTGAAGAGCTGACTCACTGGAAAAGACCTTGATGCTGGGAAAGATTGAAGGCCACAGGAGAAGGGGACAGCAGAGGATGAGATGGTTGGTTGGCATCACTGAATCAATGGAGAATTTGAGCACACTCTATGAGATGGTGAAGGACAGGGAATCCTGGTATGTTGCAGTCCATAGGGTTGCAAAGAGCTGGAAATGACTTAATGCCTGAACAACAACAACTGGAACAGCTAAAGTGTCTTTAAAGTCACTGAAAGATTAAATTGTGAACTGAACATTCAAAACAAAATAAACCAGTTCTGAAGTATTCTGCAACTATCGTACTGAACAGGAATTGAGATTTCTAGCAAGTAAAAATGTTGTCATTGACTATTTCAAGATATATTTGAAAAGTGTTCTGGTTTTTCAAAACAAGGAAAAATCTAAATTTGCTGAAGACTTGTTCATCAAATCCCTCCTAAGACATTTAGTAATTAAGGAATGTGACTAATTGTTGGTGTTAGTGATTCATTGTTACATCAACAGTCCCGACTATCTGTCAAACTCTGGGTCTATTCCAGTAAACTGAGATTGGAAGGTGAGCCATGAAAGTTTTTACCTGTGTAGCTACTTATTTATGTAAATTTAGAGAGCTGTGGTAGCTATGGGTTGCATCTGCCTAGCACACTCTCCTTTTCCCCTTGTTCTGCTAAGAGAAGACTTCCTCCTTGTGGGAAACTCATTCCTCATGGGTGGGAGGGGCTGACCTCTCAACTTCTCTCACCACCAAGATGGAAACGTGACTCTAACCTGGTCAAAAAGTTTCCTATTTTCATTACCTATAGTCATCTCTCTGAGAAGAGCATGTGACCTAAGATGTCTGATCAGTATCTGGCCTGAAATTTTCTCCAGAACTTTAGGGAGAAAATTTTCCCTCTAGAATTATGCATGTGTGGTAAATTCAACTCAGTGATGTCTGACTCTTTGCAACCCTGTAGATTGTAACCCACCAGGCTCCTTTGTCCATGGGGTTCTCCAGGTAAGAATGCTGGAGTGGGTTTCCACACCCTTCTCCAGGGGATCATCCCGACCCAGGAATCAAACCCACATCCCTTATGTTTCCTGCATTGGCTGCCAAATTCTTTACCAATATCTCCATCTGTATGATCATAGCTTTAACTATGATGTAAGCCTACAGCTACTGAGGCCATCTTTCCTTCCAATACAGGGAGGCTCCCTAGGAATAAAGCCACTTTGAGGGATAGCAGGGCTGAGAGATGGAGGAGGGGGAGATGGAGAGGTTGCCATGGCTGAAGCTGTTTAAGTCCTTGGCTCTTGCATATGGGAGCTGATAAATTCTCCCTCTATTTTGTTTTCCTTAATCTGAGTTGAGTTTCTCTCATGCAGAATGTAAAGATAACTGGTGAATTGTAATTATAATGACTGGCAAATTGTCTACCTGTGAAAATCAAGCTCTTCTTGGAAATGTGCAACAGCAATAAAAAAAATTAGATGCTGAAGCTAATACAGGACTGGACTCTCCTAATTGTTGAATAAATAAATTCTCATTTAATATGGAGACATGAAAGCTCAGAGAGGCTGAGTGTCTTGCTCAAGACTGCATAGCTAACAAGCAGTGCAGCTGGTATCAGACTCCATATTCTTATTACTTTACCTCCCAAGAGGCCTCCCTTGGGAGGGCACTCAGGTGCTGGTCAGTCACCAGTGAAAGCCATGTGAATGGAAGTAGCTTCTTTTGGTTTTGAGATCAAGGTATTTTCACTAATTGGGGAAAGGAGTAGTGGGGAGGCTTTGGCTGTAGGGAGGAGATTCTTCTCGGCTGATCCATGGACAGTGACATTCCTTTCCTGCCCTGTGCCTTCTCAGATGGCTTTTTAAATGATGTTCTTTTGACTAAGGATGTGTGATTGAACATCAAGCTGTTGGAAGAGGCATTTTGGCGACTTGAGGACATTCTAATGAACTTGTGTCCTTCCCTTTGAATTTTTGGTTGTCCCCTGTTGAATTCTACTGGACACCAAGAAATGTTTGCTTAAGTAGTTCCCTTTTGAGGGTCGGGAATATTATGTTGATTAGGATCAACATTTTTGTCCCACCCTGCCCTCAACATTTGGGCTTTTTAATTAAAAAAAATTTATTTATTTTAATTGGAGGCTAATATCTTTACAATATTGTAATGGTTTTGCCATACATTGACATGAATCTGCCACAGGTGTATGTGTGTTCCCCATCTTGAACCCCACCTCCCACCTCCCTCTCCATACCATCCCTCTGGGTCATCCCAGTGCACCAGCCCCGAGCATCCTGTATACATTGAACCTGGACTGGGGATTCATTTCACATATGATAATATACATGTTTCAATGCCATTCTCCCAAATCATCCCACCCTCTCCCTCTCCCACAGAGTCCAAAAGACTGTTTTATACATCTGTGTCTCTTTTGCTGTCTCACATACAGGGCTATCGTTATGATCTTTCTAAATTCCATATATATGCATTAGTATACTGTATTGGTGTTTTTCTTTCTAGCTTACTTCACTCTGTATAATAGGCTCCAGTTTCATCCACCTCATTAGAACTGATTCAAATGGATTCTTTTTAATGGCTGAGTAATACACCAATAGGGCGACCAGCAAACATAGCATGGGCGGCTGTGACCAACGCACATAGCGCGCCGGCCGAGAGGAGCTACCCCATGTCTGAGGTNGCTCCAGTTTCATCCACCTCATTAGAACTGATTCAAATGGATTCTTTTTAATGGCTGAGTAATACACCAATAGGGCGACCAGCAAACATAGCATGGGCGGCTGTGACCAACGCACATAGCGCGCCGGCCGAGAGGAGCTACCCCATGTCTGAGGTCAGGGGCAGAAGCCAGGAGGACCTCATGCCCAAGGGGTGGTGGCCAAGAAGAATTACCCCACGTCCGAGGTCGGGGTGGCGGCCGAGAGTGCCAGGCTGCGATAGCGCAGGAGCAGCCGAGAGGAGCTACCCCACACCTGAGGCCAAAGGTGGTGGCCGGGAGGAGCATCCTCACGTCGAAGGAGCAGTGGCTGCGCGGGCACAGGAAGGCCTAGAGGAGCTATTCCACGTTCAATGTCAGGAGGAGCAATGGTGAGGAGATACCCCTCGTCCAAGGTAAGGAGCAGCGGTTGTGCTTTGCTTGCGCAGCCGTGAAGAGATACCCCACGTCCAAGGTAAGAGAAACCCAAGTACGATGGTAGGTGTTACAAGAGGGCATCAAAGGGCAGACACACTGAAACCATATTCACAGAAAACTAGTCAATCTAATCACACTAGGACCATGGTCTTGTCTAATTCAATGAAACTAAGCCATGCCCGTGGGGCCACCCAAGACGGGAGGGTCATTGTGGAGAGGTCTGACAGAATGTGGTCCACTGGAGAAGGGAATGGCAAACCACTTCAGTATTCTTGCCTTGAGAACCCCATGAACAGTATGAAAAGGCAAAATGATAGGATACTGAAAGAAGAACTGCCCAGGTCAGTAGGTGCCCAATATGCTACTGGAGATCAGTGGAGAAATAACTCCAGAAAGAATGAAGGGATGAAG
>SJYX01023143.1:426750-450614 GCA_006410675.1 Oreotragus oreotragus
GAAAGTGAAAGAGGGTGAAAAAGTTGGCTTAAAGCTCAACATTCAGAAAACAAAGATCATGGCATCTGGTCCCAACAATTCATGGGAAATAGATGGGGAAATAGTGGAAACAGTGTCAGACTTTATTTTTTGGGGCTCCAAAGTCACTGGAAATGGTGACTGCAGCCATGAAATTAAAAGACGCTTACTCCTTGGAAGAAAACTTATGACCAACCTAGATAGCATATTAAAAAGCAGAGACATTACTTTGCGGACTAAGGTCTCTCTAGTCAAGGCTATGGTTTTTCCTGTGGTCATGTATGGATGTGAGAGTTGGACTGTGAAGAAAGCTGAGCGCCGAAGAATTGATGATTTTGAAGTGTGGTGTTGGAGAAGACTCTTGAGTCCCTTGGACTGCAAGGAGATTCAACCAGTCCATTCTGAAGGAGATCAGCCCTGGGATTTCTTTGGAAGAAATAATGCTAATGCTGAAACTCCAGTACTTTGGCCACCTCATGCGAAGAGTTGACTCACTGGAAAGACTCTCATGGTGGGAGGGATTGGGGGCAGGAGGAGAAGGGGACGACAGAGGATGAGATGGCTGGATGGCGTCACTAACTTGATGGACGTGAGTCTGAGTGAACTCCAGGAGTTGGTGATGAACAGGGAGGCCTGGTGTGCTGCGACTCATGGGGTCGCAAAGAGTTGGACATGACTGAATGACTGAACTGAACTGAACTGAATACACCATTGCATATATGTACCACAGCTTTCTTATCCATTCGTCTGCTGATGGACATCTTGGTTGCTTCCATGTCATGGCTATTATAAACAGTACTCCAGTGAATATTGGGGTACACGTGTCTCTTTCAATTCTGGTTTCCTCGGTGTGTATGCCCAGTAGTGGGATTGCTGGGTCGTATGGCAGGTCTATTTCCAGTTTTTTAAGGAATCTCCACACTGTTCTCCATAGTGGCTGTAGTAGTTTGCATTCCTACCAACAGTGTAAGAGGGTTCCCTTTTCTCCACACTCTCCAGCATTTATTGCTTGTAGCCTTTTGGATCACAGCCATTCTGACTGGCGTGAAATTGTACCTCACTGTGGTTTTGATTTGCATTTCTCTGATAATGAGTGATGTTGAGCAACTTTTCATGTGTTTGTTAGCCATCTATATGTCTTCTTTGGAGAAATGTCTGTTTAGTTCTTTGGCCCATTTTTTGATTGGGTCGTTAATTTTTCTGGAATTGAGCTGCAGGAGCTGCTTGTGTATTTTTGAGATTAATTCTTTGTCAGTTGCTTCATTTGCTATTATTTTCTCCCATTCTGAAGGCTGTCTTTTGTTGTGCAGAAGGTTTTAATTTTGATTAGGTCCCATTTGTTTATTTTTGCTTTTATTTCCAATATCCTGGGAGGTAAGTCATAGAGGATCCTGCTGTGATTTATGTCGGAGAGTGTTTTGCCTATGTTCTCCTCTAGGAGTTTTATAGTTTCTGGTCTTACATTTAGATCTTTAATCCATTTTGAGTTTATTTTTGTGTGTGGTGTTAGAAAGTGATCTAGTTTCATTCTTTTACAAGTGGTTGACCAGTTTTCCCAGCACCACTTGTTAAAGAGATTGTCTTTACTCCATTGTATATTCTTGCCTCCTTTGTCAAAGATAAGGTGTCCNGACTTCACTTTCACTTTTCTCTTTCATGCATTGGAGAAGGAAATGGCAACCCACTCCAGTATTCTTGCCTGGAGAATCCCAGGGATGGGGGAGCCTGGTGGGCTGCCGTCTGTGGGGTCACACAGAGTCGGACACGACTGAAGTGACTTAGCAGCAGCAGCAGGTTGGTCATAACTTTCCTACCTCCTAAACTTTTAGCAAATCAGTGTGTGCCTGTTTCCTTGCTGGTGAAGTGAGCCTTGGAGGTTTCAGTAAGTTATCACTTGTCAAGTACTTAGCACAGCACCTGGTGCTGGGCAGTGCTCAGCCTAGGTTCGTGTGGTTGTCTCTGTGACTGGCTTCCTTTGCTCTCATGTGGCCAAGGGTACCTTAACAACAGCCAAGGACAGCAGTAACCCTGCTAATAATAATCAAACTAGCTCATTGTTATTGAACTTTTACTATGTAAGTATTTCATATGTATTTTCGTTGTATCCTCAAATCAAATTGGAATGGTTGCCTTTATTTATATGTTATTTATACTTATTTGTTTATTTATGCTTATTTTTATTATATATTATATTTATTAATTTTTACTTTATATATACTTATATTTTTATTATCTTCCCATTATAGATAAGAGAAGTGAGGTTTGAGGAGAACAAGTAACTCACCCCGAGTCACACAGGTAAGCTGGAGTCAAAGCCACACGCATGTTGTGGGGACACAGGACTGTCTTAGTCTGTTGGGACTGCTATGTCAAATTCCCACTGACTGGGTGGCTTATAAACAACAGGAGTTTATTTCTCACAGTTTTAGGGGATGAAAGTCAGATCAGGGCATCAGCACGGTCAGGTTCCAGACTGCAGACTGCCAACTTATCATCATATCCTCCCATGGCAGAAAGATGTTAGGGAACTCTCTGGGGTCTCTCTTATCAGGCACTAATTACATTCATGAGGGCTCCACCCTCATGACCTAATTACCTCCCAGAGACTCCACCTCCAAACACCAGCACACTAGGGATTAAGTTTCAACATACATACTTTTTTGTGGGGAGAGGGGAGATGCAAAACTTCAGTTCATGGCAATGACCTTCTAAATCCAGTGCCTCCGCTCTTTGATGATGTGGTTTACAGTTCTTAAACTTGGTTTCTTGATTGACTAGTTCACATTCTTGAGGAGAAATGTGATGGACCACGCTCAGTCTATGGATATTTTCCCCTTGGGTTAGGTGTGCATTCTTGGACCAGGCAGCTGTGGCCAGAGGGGTGGGGTCATGTGGTTCCAACATGGCAGTCTAGACCGCATAGAGAGAGAATGTTTTTCAGAAAGAGAAGATGGGATATCAGACCCTTCTGTTATACACTCACATTTTAGTCCTATATTGTCTCAGTGTTCCCTCTGGAGGGTTAAGTCACTGTAGGTATTACTGTATGCCTTTTTCCTGCTGATCTGGGCTGTAGGCGCTGGGGCCATTCACTGGAAAGCCCAGCCCTGCCCAGCCCTGGAATCAATCTACGTGGTGTTGGCAGTACATTGAGTGCCCTGTGTCTGCCAGTGGGTGGGATCTGGAAATTAATTTGGCAGCGATAAATAGCTAGTGTCCTTGTGTCTACCATGCTGGTTTTCCCCCCACTTCTCGCTTGGTCTTTCTGATGATATTCCTGCTTGGTTCTTGGGATGGTACTTTAATAACCCAGATCATCCCACCATTTCCTCTCCACTCCCTGGGCCCCCAGCCACTAGCTGAGATCCTGTCCTAATTTAAACATAAGGCTCTGAATCACAGATTCCCTCTGCTGTCACACATCCATCTATCCAGCTACCCACCCAACAAATTAGGTCCCTTTGCATATTTTTCTTTTAACTTTCACTGTAGAAAATTTCAGACATTCACAAAAACACAGCCTCATATGATAAATCTTCATGTTACCCATCACCTGGTTTCAACAATGATTAAATCATGGCCAAGCTTGTTTTATTTGTACTTCCACCTAATCTGCCTCAATATTATTTTGTACCAAATTTCAGATCGTTATCACTGCATCTATAAATAGTTCAGCGCACATCTCTGAAATATTAGGTTTGTTTTTAACATAATCACAAGCCTACTAACTTGTTAAATATATTAACATTGATTTCTTTATATCATCAAATAATCCAGTCAGTGTGTATATTTCCAGTTGTCTCACACATGTTTTAAGTGTTTTTTTTTAATTAACTGTTTTTGAATCAACATTCAAATAAGGTTAACATATTGTGATTTGTTGATAAAATCACCAGATTTTTGTCTCCTTTTCTAGTTTCCCTTTTATTTGTTAAAGAAATTGGGAGGTCTGTTCTGGAGAACCTCCCAGTGGGGATGTGCTGATGGAACATTAAGACTGAAGGCCCCACTTTGGAGTTGCAGACTCACTGTGTCCTTACAAAGTGGAAGGAAGGAAGGAGCTATCTGGGGCTTCTTTTAAGGGCACTAGTCCCATTCCTGAGGCTTCATCCTCATGGTCTAACCACCTCTCCGAAGTCCCACCTGTTAATACCATCACACTGGCAATTTGGCTTCAACATGTGAATTTTAGGGGACACAGATATTCAGCCTGTAGCAGGGTATAACTTGGACTAGATATGAAATAGACCCCAAATAATGATATATTAAATTAGGTAGAAGTTGATTTCTCTCTCGTGTAAGCATCTGAGCTCCTGACAGTGGCTCCGCTTCACAAGGCCATTAGGAGTCCAAGTTTTGGTTGAGAATGTGGTCACTGGTTGCGGGAGATGAGAACTCCTTTATACGGGGCTAAGGAGGGGCTAAGGAGGCCCTCGTATTTTTTTACTTGGTTTTCTTTATTGACCAATAGTCATTGCAATCTTTCATTATCTTTTATTTTTTTCCCCAAAGCATACATTGTTCTCCAATAACAGCCATTCAATTCCATTGTCCCTAATGACTCTTTCCTCCGTCTTTGGCAAAAGCCCAATATGTCACACACTCTAGGACCATTTCTTCCGCCAGTATCCCATTCTATTTCACCATTGGTGGAAGTTTGACCAGTTTCACTGCCATCTCCGTTATGGGGCTGAATTAGCTCTGTGTATCAACAGTAATGGACTGCCCAGGTGGCTCAGTGGTAAAGAATCTGCCTACCAACGCAGGAGACACAGGTTCGATCCCTGGGTCGGAAAGATCCCCCGGAGAAGGAAATCCTGGAGTAACCCACTCCAGTATTCTTAGCTGGAAAATCCCATGGACAGAGGAGCCTGGTGGGCTATAGTCCATGGGGTTGCAAAGAGTCAGACACGACTTGGAGGCTAAAGAACAGCCACCACAGCATCAACAGTAATGGGGTTCTCGTTGCCTGTCAGCTGGCAGGTGATACAGCCCTAGAGTCCATTTTAGCATCNGGAAAATCCCATGGACAGAGGAGCCTGGTGGGCTATAGTCCATGGGGTTGCAAAGAGTCAGACACGACTTGGAGGCTAAAGAACAGCCACCACAGCATCAACAGTAATGGGGTTCTCGTTGCCTGTCAGCTGGCAGGTGATACAGCCCTAGAGTCCATTTTAGCATCTGCTTTCTCAGATTACTCCTGGCATTATCTGTCCACAGGGGGCAGCCAGTGGCACAGAGATTAGATAGTGTTAGGTCCACTGGGGATGTGCTCAGGAGGGACACCTGTGGTGGAAAGAAAGGCACCGGACTGAGCAGAGAGAGGAGTTCGTAAGAATGAAGTGGTTGGATGGCATCACTGACTGAATGGACATGAGTCTGAGCAAACTCGGGGAGATGGTGAAGGACGGGGAAGCCTGGCGGGCTGCAGTCCACGGGGTCACAAAGAGCTGGACACGACTTAGTGACTCAACACCAACAGCTTCAGCATAGGCCTCAGCTGACCCCTGAAGAACCTGAGAAGCTGGGGTGACTGGTCAGACTTTGGGTCTCACACGTGGCCCAGAGACTAAACCTTTGTATTCCCACAGCAACCAGTTACCACAGCAGGCTGCTGCCCCTGGGAATGAGCATCGTCCTTCAGTGAGACGGTTTTCTTCGGGAAAAAAGGAGCAGTTCCTGAGAGGGCTGATAGCTGAGGGACCTCAGCCAGCAAAACGCCCAGCAGTGGAGGGAATATGAAAAAAAGGGCCATAATATTTTTCGAGATACACCCATTAAGAAGTGGAGTCTGTTTTCCACCCCTTGAATTTGGCCTGGCCTCATGACAAGCTTTGGCCAATGGGACTAGAACCACATGTGATGCGAGAGTCTTGAAAAGTGCTTGCCCACTGGGGCTTGCTCTTCTTTTGTTGTTGGGGACCCTTCCACTGGCGTGTGGAGAAGCCCAGGCCAGCCCCCCGAGAGGAGAGAGGCCCTATTCAACCCAGCGAGTCCCAGACACGTGACATCCCAGCCCATCCAGGCCCGTCCAGAGGCCCACATGAACCACCGAGCAGACGCACAGGCTCAGGGAAAATGATAAGTGTTTATTACTTGCAGGCATTAAGTTGTAGGGGTCATTTGTTACACAGCAAAAAATTTACTGATGACTAGGGTAGCAGGAACCTGGCACTTGATCTGACCAAGTGGGGAAAATGTTTTGGGATTTGGCAAACATATATGGTTTTATTTCCCTTTCCCAGGTTTCTAGATTTCGAATAAAACTCTAGCCAAATCCATACGCTTTTCAGAGCCTGTACAAAGCACCCTTTCAATTACCCTTCTCAGCTGAGACAAGGGAATAGAAGAGGCCTTTACCATTCATATATGCTAAGAAAAAAGCTTGCTTTCAGAGCTGCCAGTGTTGCAGAACAGAAAACAGTCACGACTGGAAAAAAACCAAGGACTGCTATTTGATGATAAATGTTCTAAAGATAGCAGTCTGTTGATTGTTCACGGAATACAGTTTTTGGAGGAGCATTTGAGGAACTGATGCAGTGAATGAAGTGGAAATGTGCTCAAATGAAAAAGAAAGATCAAATCAAAAGAAAACATAAATCAAGCACCTTCCAGTTGCTTATCGGAAAAATATTTTCATAGCACACACTTGTTGCCACTTGAAAATGTTTGTTAGACGAATACATGGATAGCAGGATGTACTACCATGTGTGAGAAATGAGCTTTCCTCTTGCCCCTGCTTCAAGCTCTTGGAGGGATCACCTTGGCATAAAATAGAAGCGTTGGGCTCAGTGATCTTAAGATTTCACTTCCCAGACCCCATTGATCTCCACTCAAATTCTAGGGCTGCCATTTCCATAAATATGTTTGTCTCCTCTCTATTTCTTGATTTTTCCTTCTGAAAACAGAGATTTGGACCATCTAGAAAACCTAGGTTTTGGGATTCTCCATGTGGTAATGGAATGTACCAGGAGAAAATGATCTGGATTTTCTTCTTTCTTCAGCCTCTCAGCAACCTTTCACGTGACCTGGGCCAAGTTATTCAAACACTCTGTGCCTCAGTTCCCAAATATGTATAATGGGACAATACTACTACTTGTAGGATTGTAGGGAGAATTAGGGATAATGTATGTAAAGTGTCTGCAACATAGGTGTTATTTAGACATTATCTTATAATGGTTATGTTGCAGACTGCTGTAGGGGTGAGGAGAAAGAAAATTTGTATATTCTAATAAACTTTGTGAAATCTGGTATTTCTGNCTGTCTCTTATACACATCTTCAGCCTCTCAGCAACCTTTCACGTGACCTGGGCCAAGTTATTCAAACACTCTGTGCCTCAGTTCCCAAATATGTATAATGGGACAATACTACTACTTGTAGGATTGTAGGGAGAATTAGGGATAATGTATATAAAGTGTCTGCAACATAGGTGTTATTTGGACATTATCTTATAATGGTTATGTTGCAGACTGCTGTAGGGGTAAGGAGAAAGAAAATTTGTATATTCTAATAAACTTTGTGAAATCTGGTATTTCTGATTTTATTCGTAATTGTCAAGTGTTGGGCAACCCCTCTGGACCCATTCAGCCTCACATCTTCATTTAGAGTTCTGAATTCTGTCTCTTTGGCTAGTCCCTCTTCCAAACCCTTGTGGGGAGAAGTCACATTTCTTAAGCTGCTAATCAAATGACAGTTGCTTTTTATTCCATGTGTTTCTCATTCCAAAATGTTGTTTTGAATATTTTCAGCTACTAAGCATAAACTCCGGTTGGTTATGTTTTGCCTTATAATTGATTTTTTTTCCTTCTGCACATTTCAGATGCCTGCTTTTGGATTTTGCATTATTCTGTGGTTTCCCAGTCATTCACTCCGCCCTTTAATTGCTCTACCAGCACTTAGTCCCTGCTGCCTGCCAAGGCCGTCTCCCCCTTTTCCTAATATTCCCCGGGTCTCCCCAAGGGTTGTTCCTTAATCCAACGAGCTCTCCAATGCTTTGCAAAATTGAAAGTCCTCTGTTTATCCTGCCCCCTCCCCTCAATGTTCGTGGCAGTTATCTCACTTGGGCTTCCATTTCCTGCTCTTATTCTTGGCCCTCTGCCAGCCATCACACATTCACATGAAATTCTGCCTTTCCTCACAGAAGGGAAAGGCTGTTTCCATTCATGGAATGCTCACTGGCCACAAAGATGCTACATCCTAGCCACAGGCAGGGTGTCCCGGGTTTCCTGACATGCCCAGGGCCAGGCTGGAGGTAGATAACTGTGGTCCCAACAGTTATCTACAGTAAAGGCTAGTCAAGCTAGAGAACAGCGTGGTCTTTGTGGGAAAGGGGCGAGAAAACGGGCTGTCAATTCTAACTGACCTGGATTTTGGTCCATGTGGTATGACTGAGCCTCAGTTTGTTCATCTGTGAAATGGGAATCATAATTCTACCCACCTCACCACCTTCTCTTTAGGGTCATGAATGAAAAGGGTCATTTGGGCCCAGAAAATGACATTTGCTCCATAAAGATTTTATTCCCCACCCTCCCCCTGCCCTGTCCCTTATTAGTTGCTAAACTCTTCGGGTTCAAGTCCCAGCAAGCAAAAGAATGATACCTC
Source organism: Oreotragus oreotragus (assembly GCA_006410675.1). Lineage (NCBI taxonomy): Eukaryota > Metazoa > Chordata > Mammalia > Artiodactyla > Bovidae > Oreotragus > Oreotragus oreotragus. The sequence continues at coordinate 435,371 of SJYX01023143.1, forward strand.
AAAGAGGTTCACTGAAGAGGGTGTAATGAAGATGATGTATAGCAGTGGTCTCCAACCTTTTTAGCACCAGAGACTGGTTGCATGGAAGATTTCCCCACAGATCTGGGGAGGAAGGATGGTTTTGAGAAGATTCAAGCACATTACATTTATTGTACACTTTATTCCTATTATTATTACAGCAATTCCACATCAGATCATCAGGCATTAGATCCTGCTGAGATTGATGGAGGTGTGGGCAGGATGAGAAATGCCCTGGGATCAGCAAGAGCCAGAAGCCATAGCCTTTGCTGATGGGCAAGTCAAGGGCTTGAGCGCTGTAGCTCTGATACAGGATCAGGGCAGACTGGCCCTTGGAAAGGGTCCTGGGATCTCAGCAAACTCTCACCATTTCCTTCCCTCTTTCTCAGAATCCTAGATTTTTAATAAAAGCTGGGAAAATCCAAGTTTTTTTTTTTTTTTAATGAAAGTGATTGGAAAGGAGCTGTGACTCCAACAGAGAAAAGCAGCCACTGTTAAAATTATACCTTCTCAGGAAGTGAGGGGTTGGTCACACTTCCCTGCTCTCTCCTGCTGCCCAGGCCTTCTCTTGGCTGACCCCAGCTGGAAGCCAGAGGTCGAGGGGTCCGAAGGATGAAGTCCAGGTGTGGCCTCCTGGTCACAGAGAGAGGCAGAGAAATGGAGAAAACGGGCCAGGAGGGACAGAATCACCTTGCCATTTGTCATCGAAGAGCCAGTCACTCTGTTCAATGAGTCTCCGTTTCCTGTAAAGTGGGCATAAAACGAGCCTGCTGATCCACCTCCCAGGGCTAGAATGAAGATCAGGTGAAAACGTGATCATCACTTACTGTGCACTTACTGTGCACTGACGTCTCTCCTTCATTGGCTTCATCTCACTCAATCGCAACACCCAGGGATGGTGGAAGGCAGATGGACTTTGTATTCAGGAGTGGGGCTCAGCTGAGCTTTTTAAACTGTGGCATCTCCATCAAGGAACGTCACTCTCTGAACCTCCCTTGCTGTCTTCCTTTGGGTAACCCCACAAGTGGATCCTGAGACTAGTATTTGAGTGAAGTGGTTTACTTGGGAGCTGGTTCCAGGAAGCATAGCGTGGTGAGTGTGGGGAGTGAATAAAACCAATAGCAGGTCTCGGTCCTGCAGGGACCTCCAGGAGACTGTGTGGGAAAGAACCCTGGAGTGCTCTGCCACTGGGTGAGGCGCTGGACTGCTTATCTACTGGCTCCCATCCCTTGTTGGCGGAGGGTTGCTCCTGGGGTTTCAACTCCATGGGCCTTCCCAGTAGCCTGTATTTGGGCAGAGGAAACTCAAGCAGCCAGAGAGACACAGGAAGTCGCATCGATGCCCTCCAATGAGCCAGGAGGAACTGGCTGGGGGACTGACTGCATCTGCTTGGGTTTCCTATGTTAATTCACGGGGCAGCTGTGAAGATTAAATGATTAATGATGAAATGATGCAATGTCCGCCAAGAGCCTGACCCATAGTAGGTATCTATAAATAGGAGGTATTCATAAGAAGCTGGGTAAATATTATTCCTGTCCTACAGATATGGCAAATGGGACTCAAAGAAGTTAAGACATTTGTCCTAAATCACACGGACAGTTCTAACACGGCCAGGGCAGCTGACTCGCACTCTGCCTTAGCTACCTCTGTTAATGGACTCTACATATACAGAGCTTTTGTGTCATGAAGCGTGAAAAGCTCCATAAATATATTATAAAATGTTTGTAGTCCCAGACGTGCTAGCTCACATCCAGCTCAAAGGGACTCTGAGTAGCTCTTCTCTCAGCCCTAATTCTCATAAGCTCAAATACATATTTTCTTAGTCCCCTGGGGTCTTCCATTCTGTGCTCCAACAATCCCCAGCCCTTCATTAGCGATGCCTAGGTGTCTCCACAGATTTCAAAGGGGTGCCAGAAAGTCTCCATACGAAATAAAATGTGCTGTAAACCGCTGAGGGCATAAAACTCTAGACACCTTGTTTTCCATGTAATGCTTCCTTTTCAAAACAAATATTTTGAAATGCCCTATTGACTATCCTGCTGATACAGGCAAAATAAATAAATAAATAAAATAAAATGCATAACTCTTTAAAAAAAAGTTGCAGTAAAGCATACATCATGTAAAATTTACCATTTTCACCATTTTGAGGTATTCAGTTCAGTGGCATTAAGTACAATCACATTGTTCTGTAGCCATCAGCATCAACCAGCTCCAGACCTTTTTCTGTCTTCCCAAACTGTGACTCTGTACCCATTAAACACTAACTCCCTACTCTCTCTGCCCCCAGCCCCTGGCAGCCACCGTCTACTTTTCTGTCCCTAAATTTGACTCCTCTAGTGACTTTATACGGAGGTTCCCAGGTGGCACTAGTGGTAAAGAACCTGCCTGCCAATGCAGGAGACACAAGAGATGCGGGTTTGATCCCTGGGTCGGGAACATCCCTGGAGGAGCGCATGGCAACCCACCCCAGTATTCTTGCCTGAAGAATCTCACGGACAGAGGAGCCTGGTGGGCTATAGTCCATAGGGTCACAAAGAGCCAGACGTGACTGAAGCGACTTAGCACGCGCATATACAGAGACCCCATATTCGTGGGATCTTACAGTATTTGTTCACTTAGCATAAAGTCTTCAAATTTTATGCATGTTATAGCCAGTGCCATAATTTCCTTCCTTTTTAAGGCAAAATGACATCCTGTGGTATGTTTTCCAGACAACATTTTGTTCATCCCCTCATCTGTGGTTGGGCACCCAGGTTGCTTCCACCATTCAGCTATTGTTAATCATGCTGCAGTGGACATGGATGTGCAAATACTCGGTTGAGTCCCCACTTTCAGTTCTTTGGGGTACCTACCTAGAAGTGGAATTGCTGAATCATTGATCATTCTATGCTGAATGTTCTGAGGACCCTCCATACCATTTTCCATAGCAGATGTACCATTATACCACCTCCCCTCCCCCATCCTGGCATAACTGTTACACAAAGGAGGAAAAATAGGCTAGTAACTTGCAATTAAGTAGTGTGTTGTGTTTCAGAATGTAACACTGAGGCTGGACTGCAGAGATACACAACACAGTGGTTAGACGTCACAATGGTTAGACGCCTACCTCGTATCCACGAGTACAGACCAGTGTGCAGGTGTGAGGCAACCCATGCTAGTCCTGAGTGTGTTGACATCGGTGATTTTCCACAAACAAGAAATCAATGCCATCTCCTTTTGACTTGCTGCATTCCTTGTATACATTGCTGCTGCTGCTAAGTCACTTCAGTCGTGTTCGACTCTGTGCGACCCCATAGACGGCAGCCCACCAGGCTCCCCGTCCCTGGGATTCTCCAGGCAAGAACACTGGAGTGGATTGCCATTTCCTTCTCCAATGCATGAAAGTGAAGTCGCTCAGTCGTGTCCAACTCTTAGCAACCTCATGGACTGCAGCCCACCAGGCTCCTCCATCCATGGGATTTTCCAACATACAATGGATATATATTAAAGATGTGTACAAGTACCTTGATATTTATATGTGAGATAAAATTATACTCAGAACTTTATGAACAAGCTTTTTATCTACATGTATTTCTAGCAGGACATTTGAAAGATGTATGGGATGGGGAACATTTTTTTATTGTGCAGCACTGTCCTATGCCACACCTGCTAATTTCCAGCAGCAAATTCCCCCAAACCCCCAACATTGTCACCAGAAAATGCCCCTACAGATTCTCTAAATACTCTCCAGGGAGTGAAATATGGTCCCCATTACAAAATGTCTAGCAAGCCTACCTAGGGTCTAAAACATCATAAATAAGTGACCTTTGGTTGCTTCACAGTAAGAAGGAGAATTGTTGGCACAAAGGCATTTAAAGACGTCCAACGAGTCCAAGATTTTGGTCACAAAAATCACCATCTGGAATTTCTTCCGCTGGTTTCTTCCATCCCACAAGAGTTCAGTTGTTCTCGAAATCTGCCTTCAGTGCTCAGCTCGTGGGTGCGAAGCGACCCAGGGCACGAGCACACCTGGTCTCTGTGTCTGTGTGTGTGTGGGTGCGAAGAGACCCAGCCTGGTCTCTATGTCTGTGTGTGCGTGGGTGCGAAGCGACCCAGCCTGGTCTCTGTGTCTGTGTGCGTGTGGGTGAGACGCGACCCAGCCTGGTCTCTGTGTCTGTGTGCGCGTGGGTGAGACGCAACCCAGCCTGGTCTCTGTGTGTCTGTGTGCGCGTGGGTAAGACGCGACCCAGGGCAGGAGCACGTCTGGTCTCTGTCTGTGTGCGCCTGCTCAGCTGCTCAGTCATGTCTGACTCTTTGCGACGCCAAGGACTGCAACCTGCCAGGCTCCTCTGTCCGTGGAATTTTTCAGGCAAGAATGCTGAAGTGGGTTGCCATTTCCTCCTCCAGGGGATCTTCCCGGTCCAGGGATTGATCCCACATCTCCTGTGTAAAAATTCTGGCAGTGGCAGGCAGATTCTTTACCACTGCAACACCTGGAAAGCCCACAGTCCCCGTGGGAAGATTCAAAAAGAGGGCAGATTTATGAGACATCTTTGAGGCTGATTAGATGTAGGGAGTGACAAAAAGATGAAGTAAAAGATGGCCTAGTATCCTTGCGATTCAGTACAGGGGAACTGACGTAACATTAACATGGAGAAGATGAATGAATACTATACTTAGAGCCAGCCCTGGAGTTGGCTGATGGAGGGTGCCTGTGACTACGTGTTCCACTGTGCAAGGGGGCTCGAGGGCATGCTCTGAATAGAGGGTGGAACTAAGAGACAGCTGGTTATTAGTGGCTCTGAGATATATCAGGAAGAGCACAAGGCATTAGGAGAAGGAAGACTAGGATTTAGGTTTCTGCTGTACCATCAGTAAGATGTGAGATTTGTGACAAATGGCTGTTTGTCAGTTTGCTCATCTGTAAAATGGGCTAATTCCAGCCCTAACCCAGCACCCAGGGCACTTGTGTGACAGCATCATATTCTTAGCTGTGCCCTTTTATCTGACACCTGCTGCTCTGCTCACCTCACACCCTAGATGGTGGTAAATAACCTGGGTATCAGACAAGATTCTCCAGAGAAAGAGAATCAACAGAATATGTGTTTGTGTATGCTGAGACATTTTGAGGAATCTTAAGATTATTTTAAGGAATTTGTTCACATGTTTGTGAAGCTGGCAAATCCGAAGTCCATGGGGAGTTTGGCAAGCTGGAAACTCAAGCAGCATTTCTATGTTAGAGTCTTGAGGCAGAATTCTTTTTTTCAAGGAACATCATTTTTTGTGATTGAGCCTTCAACTGAGTAGATGAGGCCCACACCAGTCCATCCTAAAGGAAATCAGTCCTGAATACTCATTGGAAGAACTGATGCTGAAGCTGAAACTCCAATACTTTGGCTACCTGATGCGAAGATCTTCATTTGAAAAGACCCTGATGCTGGGAATGATTGAAGGCGGGAGGAGAAGGGGATGACAGAGGATGAGATGGTTGGATGGCATCACCGACTCAATGGACATGAGTTTTAGCAAGCTCCAGGAGTTGGTGATGGACAGGGAAGTCTGGCGTGCTGTAGTCCATGGGGTGGCAAAAAATCTGACATGGCTGAGCGACTGAACTGAACGGAACCCACACCATCAAAGGTAATCTTCTTAAAGTCAGTTGACTGTAAGTGTTAATCACAGCTGCAAATACCTTTTCAGCAACATCTAGAAGAGTGTTTGACTAGAGAGGTCCAACCCATGACCAGGAATTGAGCTCTTGGGATCTGTTCCACTTGTCACTTAACCAACAACACTCTCCTGGCTTGCTCTGGGCCTCAGAGTCTTCCTTAGGAAACTGACTATCACAGTACAGTCCCTCCAAAGCCTCTGGAAGAACTTTCCATATTAAAGTGCCCTGGTTAGAACAGGTAGGATTCATCATCTCCTCGACTAAGCATGGTCCCAGCGCCGTCTCTAGTGCCTTAAACCCCATTGAGTTCAACCCACTGGAGTGCCAAGCACCTACATTGTTGCCAGGACCCCTGAGTTTCCCTGACATCTCTGCCCCTGTCCTTCCTCGCTAGACTAAAGGGCCCCTGCGGTACATGCCATCTTCCCAAAGAGTGGGGCCCTCTTAGCCCTCTGCCAGCCGCTGAGCCTGTTTGTCAGCTGCTGAGTGGTTCCTGCTTCTCCTAGGGTCTTGGGCCCCAGCTCTTTGGGACCATTTGGCTTTTCTAGGTCAGGCTGCAGAGAAACTAAGGAGTTGTGGAGAGTATGGCCTTCCTGAAAGATGAGTCCCAGGTCACCTAGGCCCTCTTGCTGCTCTGAGCTTGCACTATATTTCACCATTGCTCTCTTGCCCCATCCCCATCGTCCTACCTATGCCGCAGCCCCCTTAGCAATCTGTGAAAATAGGCAGCTATTATTAAGATTTTCACCAGTTTTGAAGACATAAACTCTTGTGATTTGCACCCAGATTTGCTGTCTCTCTTTTACTTGTCACCTCCATGAGACTAAACACAGCTCCCTCCCAACTCTCTCCCCACTCTTGGCTTTCAAAAGAGATTCCCTCACACTGAACGTTTTGTAAATATAAGTAGAATTTCCTTAAGACTTGGTTATGACAACTGGTTAAAGTTCATTTCCTGACCAACTGAACCTAGGGATACTTTGTCACTTATTTCTTCTTTTGTTTATTTATTCATTTATCTCAAATGTGACCACTTCCTAGGTGCAAAGCTTGCTCCAGCGAGTCAGCCCTAGAGGGAGTGAGGTGGTTGTGAGCATTTATTTGTCTGTGTCGTAGTCAGGAGTATGGACGTGTGGAAAACATGCTGACTGTGGGCTTGGCATGAAATTGCCATTCCCTATGGCTTCCAACTGAAACACTGCATCAGGAGACACGCTGCCTTTAAATCCCATCTCAGCCACGCAGCCTCACCCAGGCTGGTGGGGAAGGGGTGGGAGGGTTGGGTGAACCAGCTGAGGGGGAGCTGTCATTTAGTCCCACCTCAGCCCCACGGTGGTCTGGCTTGTTTTTCAGTTGCTCAGTTGTGTCCTACTCTTTGGAACCCCATAGACTGCAGTACGCCAGGCTTCCCTGTCCTTCACCATCTCTCAGAGTTTGCTTAAACTCATGTTCATAGAGTCAGTGATGCCATCCAACCATCTCATCCTCTGTTGCCTTCTTCTCCTCCTGCCCTCAATCTTTCCCAGCATCAGGGTCTTTTCCAGTGAGTTGGCTCTTCGCATCAGGTGGCCAAAGGACTGGAGTTTCAGCTTCAGCATCAGTCCTTCCAATGAATATTCAGGGTTGATTTCCTTTAGGATGGACTGGTTGGATCTCCTTGCTGTCCAAGGGACTCTCAGGAGTCTTCTCCAGTGCCAGGGTTCTAAAGCATCAGTTCTTCAGCGCTTGGCCTTTATGATCAGCATTTGCTAAATGACACACAGACTTACCAGTGCCGGAGAGTTCTGAAGCCGACCATAAAAGGCCAAAAAGTGGGTGGCGGCCCAATCCTTAGAAACTCCTGCCGCCTCCCCTCCTGTTTCAGAAGGTCTGGCAAGTGTGATGTACATGTAAAGAGCAGCCTGATTGTGTCTCTGCTGTCTCCTGGCCTTTGGTATCCGGGCCCAGGTCACCTGCCTTCTCCCTCCTGGCTGATAGAACCTTCTCTTCATTCCCCTGACCTGAGGAAGATGCCTTTGGAGTTCTGGTAGCCATGTTACCATCTTCCCCTTCTTCCCAGTGTCTCGGATATTATTTCTCTGTGTCCACAACACGTGTGGTTTCCTAGGGGGATTGTAAACTCCTCGGAAGCTGCCGGAAGCCTGAGATCTCTGAGGCACCTTTCCTGCCTCCTCCATACTCTCCTCTCACGAAGGCACTGGCCTGGCTTTCTTTCTCTGGTTCTTTTGTACTCACCTAAAGGGCCCGGGGAATTGGCTCTATGCAGGGTCCCTTGAGCTTTCTTGCCTTTGCCGGTCTCCACAACTGGCCTGATGTTTCCTCTGCCTCTGCCTGTCCAAAGCCTGATTCTCCTCTCGCTACTTCAGCTAAGTCCCCTCTCCTTGGATTTCAGACCCCTTAATTTCATTCCCTCTAGGGCATTTAAAATAACGGCGACAACCAACCTCTGTCTGACAAGAAGAAAAAAAACCTTATGATCTTTTTTTCTTCTTCTAACCAAAATATTTTGATGAATAGCTGCCATGTGTCTCGTTAGAAAAAACGATTTATTTATGGCGGCACTAGGCCTTAGTCTGGGGAAGGCAATGGCACCCCACCCCAGTACTCTTGCCTGGAAAATCCAATGGACGGAGGAGCCTGGTGGGCTGCAGTCCATGGGGTCGCTAAGAGTCAGACACGACTCAGCGATTTCACTTTCACTTTTCTCTTTCATGCATTGGAGAAGGAAATGGCAACCCACTCCAGTGTTCTTGCCTGGAGAATCCCAGGGATGGGGGAGCCCGGTGGGCTGCCGTCTATGGGGTCACACAGAATCGGACACGACTGAAGCGACTTAGCAGTAGCAGGCCTTAGTCGCTTTCTCTAGTTGCAACAAGCGGGGCTCTTCTCCAGTTGCTGTGCACACGCTTCTCATTGCAGTGGCCTCTCTTGTTGTGGAGCAGGGACGCTAGGGCACAGGCTTCAGTAGCTGTGGCTTGAAGGCTCTAGAGTGAGGGCTCAGTAGCTGCAGGGCATGGGCTTATTTGCCCCAAGGCGTGTGGAATTTTCCCGGAGCAGGGATTGAATCCATGTCCCTTGCATTGGCAGGCAAATTCTCAACCACTGGACCACCAGGGAAGTCCGTATCTCATATTTATTATGAACAGATTCTTTACATTCTTAATGGTCACAGCAACACCNTGTGGAATTTTCCCGGAGCAGGGATTGAATCCATGTCCCTTGCATTGGCAGGCAAATTCTCAACCACTGGACCACCAGGGAAGTCTGTATCTCATATTTATTATGAACAGATTCTTTACATTCTTAATGGTCACAGCAACACCACGAGATGTGTGTTAGTGTGCCCATTATACAGACAGAAGAATTGAGGAGCAGAGATGCCAGGTCCGTTGCTCAAGTTTATCCAGCCAGGAGTCAAACACAGATCTGCCTGACTTCAAAGACTTCTAATCCACCAGAACACGCGGCCCACGGTGAGGACATACTCTTCTGTGGCCTCTTCTTATAGACTTGGAAATGTGGCTGGGTGAAGATGGGGAACTTGGCCAAGAGGCAGATGCAGGACTCTGGCCCAGGCCTCCTTGTTACAAATCCTAGACTTCTCCCTCATCACTGCTGCTTCTCGTGGTAGTTTATCCTGCTGGATAGTCATCAACTAAACGTTCACAACTAAATTCCTCCACCTGATTCAAGTAATGTGCAGGTAAGATTAGTATTGGATTCACCTGGTTGGATCCCCAAATTGCCAAAACTGATGCGTGACCACTGGGGCTTCTGATCCATATTACATGGGTAGTTGAATGGACGGTATGAGATCTACTGATGGGAAGGAAGGTGAGAACATCCTGGAGGATAAATTCTTTCGTCAGGTGGACATATCCATTTGGGACTGCACATTCCACCTGATCAGGAGGGACCTGCATAAGACACTGAGCTCGTGGCAGGTAAGGTAGGCAGACTGTGAAAACTAACTCTTCTCTCTTCATAGTTTTGCCAAGACCCTCTCGTGGGGGATGGTGGATGATGGGGACTTCCACCGACAGTGGCCACTCTCAAGCATGAGTGGTCGATCTGGGCATGGGGTACTCTGTGAGCCTGTCACGAGCTCCTGGGGTGCACACTGAGAGATCCGGCATTTACACGGGACTTTAATGGTTTCTTTTCTTGATTGCTCTTTTAGAGTGTATGAGAATTAACAATAATAAGCACCGATGGTTCCACCGAAGGAGAAGCGTGTCCTTTGATAGGCTCTGTTTGGGTTTCCTGAGAAACAGACATGAAATGTATGCGGGGCTTTCAGAGAGTGACAGCCGTGAAGAACAAAGGAGGACGGAGCAAGGGTGGGCAGGAGGCCCTCGGAGCACAGTGGTGGTGCTCCGCCTGTGACGCAAGGGCAAGACGGAGGGGCCCGCGAGGGGAAAGGGCCTCGGACTGCAGGCAGGCTGACAGGGAGTGTCCAGCGGCAGCAGCCTTAGAGGTCCTGCCCTGGGCAGAAGCGCTCCTCACGCTCAGTCACCTGTGGCGTGAGTTCAGGCAGAGTGGAGCCTTGGTGCACACGCTGCAGGCACAGTGGTCGGAGGCTGTCAGCCCACTGACTCCCTGCCAGGGGTCTCCTGGAGACAATGCATCTGCATGAATGACAGTCATGAGGCCAGTGCTTTGGGCCCAAAACATCTGCCTTACTGGTCACATGGCCACAGGTAAACATGCAAGTGTTTTTCAAGTTAATTAGCTGACCTTTCAGTTGCTCAAAATTTGTTGGCTATCTTCCCTTCTGGGAGGGTTAAATAATGGCTAGCAGGGTAGATACGCCTGGGTTCAAATACCGTTGGTGCTACTTGTTAGCTGTGTGATCTTGGACAAGTTATCTAACTACTCTGTGATTCAGATTTCTCTTCTGAAAATGTAGAAAATAATTTTTAATGTCATAGGGCAGTTGTGCGAATTCAATGACATAATCCATGTAAAGAAGTAAGAACATAATAGCTGTTAAGTGCCTGAATTCTAGACAGGCGTCCCTCTTAAAGGGCCATGCTTGGAAGTGGCCAGCAGAGGGCAGCATTGCTGCAGTAATCTAACAACTCTGGGCTGATGTAATTGCGTCTTTGAAGATCAGGGAGGAAAAAACTCAGTATCTACAAAGTGTATCAGAGTGACCAAATGACAGTCTGTACCAGGAGAGAGGCAATGGCCCAGGAGCTTGGACAAAAATNCCCGCGAGGGGAAAGGGCCTCGGACTGCAGGCAGGCTGACAGGGAGTGTCCAGCGGCAGCAGCCTTAGAGGTCCTGCCCTGGGCAGAAGCGCTCCTCACGCTCAGTCACCTGTGGCGTGAGTTCAGGCAGAGTGGAGCCTTGGTGCACACGCTGCAGGCACAGTGGTCGGAGGCTGTCAGCCCACTGACTCCCTGCCAGGGGTCTCCTGGAGACAATGCATCTGCATGAATGACAGTCATGAGGCCAGTGCTTTGGGCCCAAAACATCTGCCTTACTGGTCACATGGCCACAGGTAAACATGCAAGTGTTTTTCAAGTTAATTAGCTGACCTTTCAGTTGCTCAAAATTTGTTGGCTATCTTCCCTTCTGGGAGGGTTAAATAATGGCTAGCAGGGTAGATACGCCTGGGTTCAAATACCGTTGGTGCTACTTGTTAGCTGTGTGATCTTGGACAAGTTATCTAACTACTCTGTGATTCAGATTTCTCTTCTGAAAATGTAGAAAATAATTTTTAATGTCATAGGGCAGTTGTGCGAATTCAGTGACATAATCCATGTAAAGAAGTAAGAACATAATAGCTGTTAAGTGCCTGAATTCTAGACAGGCGTCCCTCTTAAAGGGCCATGCTTGGAAGTGGCCAGCAGAGGGCAGCATTGCTGCAGTAATCTAACAACTCTGGGCTGATGTAATTGCGTCTTTGAAGATCAGGGAGGAAAAAACTCAGTATCTACAAAGTGTATCAGAGTGACCAAATGACAGTCTGTACCAGGAGAGAGGCAATGGCCCAGGAGCTTGGACAAAAAAAAATTTTTTTTAAGTATTTATTGGTGGATGGTTGCAATGAAACAGAATCAAGAAAAATGCCAAGAATTGAACGTTAGTACCTCTCACACTGACTGAGCATGCAAAACAAAACCTTATCGAAAAGGACATATTTGCTCTCCTTGAATGTGTCTTGAGGGCCTCTGGAGTCTGGTGACCTGGGTTCTAGTTTGTTTTTATAATTTGTGCCAGAGAGTAAGACATTCTTTGAAAACACTTGGAATGCAATTTAAGGATCAACAATCTAGAGTTGATTGCTTTAAAGTGGAGCAGCTTTGGACTTACAGGACATCAGCTATCTGATGCCAGGGCAGTTCCTAAGTAGCTGGGTGGCTTTAAGCAACCATTGGGACATCTTTCTGTGAGAGGCAGACAGCCTTCTGAAGAGTCCAGAGTGAAGGGCCAGGGTGAGGATTATCACTATTCCGTAGTCCCTGAAACGTCCCCTCAGAGTTCTTGATTTGCCCTGTGTTACCCTGCAGGACATTCTTCTGGCTTTCCCTGGTGGCTCAGATGGTAAAGAATCTGCCTGCAATGCAGGAGACCTGGGTTCGATTTCTGGGTTGGGAAAATCCCGTGGAGAAGGGAATGGCTACCTACTCCAGTATTCTTGCCTGAAGAATTCCATGGACAGAGGAGCCTGGTGGACTACAGCCCTTGAGGTCACGAAGAGTTGGGCATGACATAACTCTTTTACACTCTGCAGGACATTCTTCTGGTTTCTCTAGTATCTTGGATAAAAGGGAACATTTTCTTGCCCTCCCAGCATGCTTGTGACTAACCTTTACTATCTGGCCTCTTAGGCGTCTCTCCGGAATAGCATTTGTTGCTGTTGTTCAGTTATCTGGTCGTGTCCAGCTCTTTGCAGCCCCATGGACTGCTGCACGCCAGGCTTCCCTCTCCTTCACCGGCTCCCAGAGCCTGCTCAGACTCATGTCCATTGAGTCTGTGATGCCATCCAACCATCTCATCCTCTGTCGTCCCCTTCTCCTCCCGCCTTCAATCTTTCCCAGCATCAGGGTCTTTTCAAATGAGTCAGCTCTTTGCCACAGGTGGCCAAAATATGGGAGCTTCAGCTTCAACATCAGTCCTTTCAGTGAATGCTGCTGCTGCTAAGTCACTTCAGTCGTGTCCGACTCTGTGTGACCCCATAGACGACATGCCACTAGGCTCCCCCATCCCTGGGATTCTCCAGGCAAGAATACTGGAGTGGGTTGCCATTTCCTTCTCCAATGCATGAAAGAGAAAAGTGAAAGTGAAGTCGCTCAGTCTGTCCAACTGTTAGTGACCCCATGGACTGCAGCCCACCAGGCTACTCCGTCCATTGGATTTTCCAGGCAAGAGTACTGGGGTGGGGTGCCATTGCCTTCCCCACCTTTCAGTGAATATTCAGGGTTAATTACCTTTAGGAGTGACTGGTTTGATCTCCTTGCAGTCCAAGGGACTCTCAAGAGTCTTCTCTAGCACCACAGTTCAAAGGCATCAGTTCTTCAGCGCTTAGTCGTTTCTACAGTCCAGCTCTCCCATCTTTACATGACTACTGGAAACACCATAGCTTTGACTAGACAGAGCTTTGTAGGCAAAGTAATATCTCTGCTTTTTAATATGCTGTCTAGGTTTGTCATAGCTTTTCTTTCAAGGAGCAAATGTCTTTTAATTTCATGGCTGCAGTCACTGTCCACAGTGATTTTGGAGCCCAAGAAAATAAAGGCTGTCACGGTTTCCATTGTTTCCCCATCTATTTGCCATGAAACGATGGGACCTGACGCCATGACCATCATTAAACACAGAAATCCATACTCCTATCTGCCATGGAGCTTTGCTTCATGTACAGAAATACAGCTCTGTTTTATGCTGTTTTCAACCTAAATGCTTAAATCCCCGGCCCATCCTGTACCTAGCATTCCACGGTTCGTCTTTTTCACTTAACCGCGTACCTTAGAGAATTTCCAATGCCACATGTCAAAACTGACCTTGTTCTTTGTGACAGTCTGATGGTAATTCATTGTATGGATTTGCCAGAGTTAATTTAGAAATGTCAGATCGATGGACATTTAGACTCTTTCCAATTTCCCCCTTTTCAAAAAATAACCCCCCAAACTGCAAGATCATACTGTGTGTCTTGTTGTCCATATCTGCAAATATTTAGGATGAATGCCTAAAAGTGGAATTGCCAGGTTACAGGGGGTGAGCATTTACAATTTGGACAGATACTGCCAAGTTGCTTCAAAGGCTGTTCCTGTTTACATTCCTGTCTCTTTCTAACAGTCTCTTTATTACAGTCCACAGATGCCAAGTAGGTTCTCTGTCATGAACTGATGGACTTGAGAGGCTGGTTAGCCTAGCAGTCAAGAGCTAGATGTTGCTTTCAAACCCTAATTCAACTCTGCACAATTTATGTGAACTTGAGCAAGTCATTTAACCTCTTATGATTTGGTTTTCTCAGGGGAAAATGATACTATGACTAGTTCCTAATTCCCCAGCCCCGATTAGTGTATTAGAAATCAGAGACATCACTTTGCCGACCAAGGTCCACATAGTCAAAGCTATGGTCTTTCCAGTGGTCATGTAGAGATGACCATAAAGAAGGCTGAGTGCCAAAGAATTGATATTTGTGAACTGTGATGCTAGAGAAGACTCTTGAGAGTCCCTTGAACTGCAAGGGGATCAAACAAGTTAATCTTAAGGGAAATCAACCCTGAATATTCACTGGAAGTACTGATGCTGAATCTGAAACACCAATACTTTGGTTGCCTGATGCTAAGAGCTGACTCATTGGAAAAGACTGATGCTGGGAAAGGAAAAGGGGGTGGCAGAGGATGAGATGGTTTGATAGCATCACTGACTCAATGGATGTGAATTTGAGCATACTCAGGGAGACAGTGAAGGACAGGGAAGCCTGGTGTGCTGCAGTCCGTGTGGTCGCAAAGAGTTGGACATGACTCAGTGGCTGAACAGCTACAGCAATCTTCCATTTAAATCATATGTCCCTTTGATAAAAGATCTAGTCTTTAGGTCAGTGAGTGGGCACTCAGGTTTGCAGGTATGGTCTGCTGGTTTGACGACCATGTATGGTCTCTCCTATTCCATTTTACTCTAGTAAAATTCTTTTTTTTTTTTTTTTTTCTGGCTGCAGATATTTTTGATTTAGAGAGTGTTGGCCAACCCTATAGAAATGCTCCTTTCACACCTGTGGAATATCATGTTGCCTGACATTCACTTCTGTAGCACGTCTAATCCTTTCCAGTCCTGGGATCTGTAATTATATACACCCCTCCTCAGCTCTGGCTGCTGCAGACGCACTGCTAGGTGGCTTGTCTGTTTCCTCCTTACCTTCCAGTGACCCCTAAAGGAGTTGTTACCTGGAAGGTGAACATCTCCGGCAGAGGTGAATGCACTAGATATAATCACGGGCTCTCCTATAGGAGCCAGTGAGCGCCTGGTGTGTTACTGGTGGGGCTGGACTTGGCTGTAAGTGGCTATGGCTATGCAGACCCACGTGGGGTGAAGTCATGACCAGGAGCAGAGAGACAAGGAACA
>SJYX01023143.1:480098-495880 GCA_006410675.1 Oreotragus oreotragus
ATTCTTTGTAGAATATTTATTTATTTATTGATTCTTTGTAGAATATTTATTTATTTATTGATTCTTTGTAGAATATTTATTTATTTATTTATTCTTTGTAGAATATTTATTTATTTATTTATTCTTTGTAGAATATTTATTATGAAATATATTGAACATATAAAAGAGCATATACATATATGGATGATTTAAAAAGAAAATTAACATCTTTCTATTCAACATTCCATATGAGAAAGTGAACATTGTAAATACCATTTTATCAATTTACCATGTTTATCATGTGCTAGTCTCCATTTTCATCCCCTTCCTCTCTCCTCTCCATAAGTAAACAATATAATTTTTTTTATTATTCATTCCTTTCCTTTATTTAAAATATTGTTATACCTTCACATACACATTATTCACTTTTTAATTTTTTCACATGAATAGAGAGAACCATTTGGTATTTTTCACACTTTGCTTTTCGATTAATAATTAAATTCATGCTCCTCCAAACTGATATATGAACCTCACCTTGATTTTCACTGTTGTAGGATATCCCATGTAGTATAAGCATAAAAAATATATAGTTTATTTACTCTATCAGTGGATATTTGGGTATTTGGGGATTTTGTGTTGCACAAGGATGTCTATAGAATAAATATTGATATTAATAGAATTGATGAAATATGGGCATGTTCAATTTCTATTTCACTTAGTTCTAGGTGCTCAGTAGTATCCAACTCTTTGCAACCCTCGTGACTATAGTCCTCCAGGCTCCTCTATTCATGAAACTCAAAATAATGAAGTGGGTTGCCATTACCTTTTCCAGGAGTTCTTACCAAACCAAGGATCAAACATTGGTATCTTACACTGAAAGCAGATTCCTTACCCTCTGAGCCATCAGAGAAGCCCTATTTTACTTAGTAATTCTCAGTGATTTTCTGAAGTGGTAGTATCAACTTCTTTTCCAATTACAACTATGCTGCTGTGCATGTTCACGAATAAGTGATGTTTCAGAATTTATTATTTTGCTAGCTTAATGTTGGGTGCTTTCTATTTTTCTCTCTCTATCTCTGTTTCTTTCTCTCTGTCTCTAAAGAGATTCCTAAGAATCCTAGTCACAATCTACACAATGCTTTTAGAATCAGTTATCAGTAATTTCAGCATGGCTCCATGGCTTTTCTACTAGGATACTGAAAAATCAATAGACCATATTGTTTCACATTTGTTTTTCAGTACACTACCCAAGTAAAATTCAGTTCAGTTAAGTTCAGTTGCTCAGTGGTGTCCGACTCTTTGTGACACCATGGTCAGCCACATGTCAGGCTACCCTGTACATAACCAACTCCTAGAGCTTATAAAACTCATGCCCATTGAATTGATTCCAACCATCTCATCCTCTGTCATCCCCTTCTCCTCCCAACTTCAATCTTTGCTAGCATCAGCATCTCTTCCAATGAGTCAGCTTTTCACATCAGGTGTCCAAAGGATTGGAGTTTCAGCTTCAGCATCAGTCCTTTCAATGAATATTCAGGACTGATTTATTTTAGGATTGATGGGTTGGATCTCCTCACTGTCCAAAGAACTCGCAAGAGTCTTCTCCAATACCACAGTTCAAGAGCATTAATTCTTCGGCACTCAGCTTTCTTTACAGTCCAACTTTAACATCCATAAACAATTACTGGAAAAACCATAGCTTAGAATAAGTGGGCCTTTGATGAAAAACTAACGTCTCTGCTTTTTAATACAGTGTCTTGGTAGGTCATAGCTTTTCTTCCAAGGAGTAAACATCTTTTAATTTCATGGCTACAGTCACCATCTGTAGTGATTTTGGAGCCCCCCAAAATAAAATCTCTCACTGTTTCCATTGTTTCCCCATCTATTTGTCATGAGATGATGGGACCAGATTCCATGATCTTTGCTTTCTGAATGTTGGGCATCAAGCCAACATTTTCACTCTCCTCTTTCACTTTCATCAAGAGGCTCTTTAATTCCTCTTCACTTTCTGCCATAAGGGTGGTGTCATCTGCATGTCTGAGGTTATTGATGCTTCTCCTGGAAATCTTGATTCCAGCTTGTGCTTCATCCAGCCCAGCATTTCTCATGATGTACTCTGCATATAAGTTAAATAAGCAGGATGACAATATACAGCCAGGACATACTCCTTTCCCAATTTGGAACCAGTCTGTTGTGCCATGTCCAGTTCTAACTGTTGTTTCCTGACCTGCACATAGGTTTCTCAAGAGGCACATCAGGTGGTCTGGTATTCCCATGTCTTGAAGAATTTTCCACAGTTGTGATGATTCACATAGTCATAGGCTTTGGCAGAGTCAATAAAGCAGAAATAGATGTTTTACTGGAACTTTGTAGCTTTTTAGAAGATCCAGCGGATGCTGGCAATCTGATCTCTGGTTCCTCTGCCTTTTCCAAAACCAGAACCAACATATGGAAGTTCACGGTTCGCATATTATTGTAGTCTGGCTTGGAGAATCTGGAGCATTACTTTGCTAACATGTGAGTGCAATTGTGCAGTAGTTTGAGCATTCTTTGCCATTGTCTTTCTTAGTGATTGTAATGAAAACTGTTCTTTTCCAGTCCTGTGGCCACTGCTGAGTTTTCCAAATTTGCTGGCATTTTGAGTGCAGCACTTTCACAGCTTCATCTTTTGGGATTTGAAATAGTTCAACTGGAATTCCATCTTTGTTCATAGTGATGCTTCCTAAGGCCTACTTGACTTCAGATTCCAGGATGTCTGGCTCTAGGTGAGTGATCACACCATCGTGATTATCTGGGTCGTGAAGATCTTTTTTGTACAGTTCTTCTGTGTATTCTTGCCACCTCTTCTTAATATCTTCTGTTTCTGTGAAGTCCATATCATTTCTGTCCTTTATTGAGCCCATCTTTGCATGAAATGTTCCCTTGATATCTTTAATTTTCTTGAAGAGATTTCTAGTCTTTCCCATTCTACTTTTTTCCCCTCTATTTCTTTGCATTGATCACTGAGGAACTTTCTAATCTCACTTTGCTATTCTTTGGAAATCTGCATTCAGATACATATATCTTTGTTTTTCTCCTTTGCCTTTAGCCTCTCTTCTTTTTTCAGCTATTTTTAAGTCCTCTTCAGAGAACCATTTTGTCTTTTTGCATTTTTTTTTTCCCTTGGGGCTGGTCTAGATCATTGCCTCGTATACAATGTCGTGAACCTCTGTCCAAAATTTTTCACAGAGTCTATGAGATCTAATACCTTGAATCTATTTGTCACTTCCACTGTATAACTGCAGCATATTTGATTTCGGTCATACCTGAATGATCTAGTGGTTTTCCCTACTTTCTTCAATTTAAGTCTAATTTTGCAATAAGGAGTTCATCATCTGAGCCACAGTCATTGGATCCCTTACAAGGATTGAAATTTTAATTTGAAATAATAATACTCATAATATTTTTTAGAGGAAGGTAAGTCAGAGATCCATACTGACTCTATGATTTTTATGAGTTTGCAACCAACCACTTTATTGTAATTCATATAGTCATGGTCTCACATGCCTTTAGATCTTGCTCTTCTATATCTGCATACTTAGTACCAGCACATGGTAAACATTCAATGCTTTATGAGCAAATGAGAAAAAGTACATTAAGTGAGTCTTATTTTATAAAATGCATTGTAATAGTAGCTGATCTGAATACTGTCTTGGAAAAATGCACTTATATAAAGAGGGGAATGGAGAGCACGCAATCCCCAACTGTTCACATTTCTTAATAGAGTATGCATTTTAGAGAGTATTTGTAAAAACAGACATGAAACTTAAAAAAAATTAAGTTTTATTTTGTAAAAGTTATGTACAAAACTGTGTTCAACAAGAGTGCAGGTTAAAGAATTGGTATTGTTTACACATAGCACTATTGTATAAATAGTACTCTCAGAAGTGCAGCTTTATAGATTAATATGAACACAACTTGAATATTTCTGCAACTATTGATGCTTCTTCCCCTTTTTCCCTTTCAACCATCTTCGTGCTCTCATCTTACAGTCATTTTTATTTAATTTCCTTCTTTTGACTGCTACTTGTTTTCAGTTAAACTAGATGTAAGTAGCAAAATTAATATACCCCTTCTTTTCATCAGCTCTTATATTCATAGATGTCATTATAAGCCAAAGTGCTTATAAAATAAAAAGGGAAAAAATACCAAAGTGTTGTTATCAGCTGAAGAAATAAGATAAGAAGTCAATTATTTATCAAATTGCAAGCACATTGTTTTAGCCTGCTAGAGTTTAATAAGCTTATGTTTAATTT
The DNA here is from genome assembly GCA_006410675.1 of Oreotragus oreotragus. Classification (NCBI taxonomy): domain Eukaryota; kingdom Metazoa; phylum Chordata; class Mammalia; order Artiodactyla; family Bovidae; genus Oreotragus; species Oreotragus oreotragus. Next base: position 484,373 of record SJYX01023143.1, read on the forward strand.
TATTTTAGTGTTTATTTGTAATTGATTTCCTTCAAAGAATCATCATTTTGTATTAGTTCCTATTTTCCACTCAGCTTGAGGAAGTATTCTTAAAATGGCAGTTAGTGTTCAGCTTACTTCAAATTCACTAACCCTTTGAATAATTAACCACCACCTTGGATTTTGTAACCACCTTTCAAATGCCTTTAAAAAAATCACTTATGTGTTACAAAATATTTAATTACAGTGAGTTCATACACCATTCTCTTGTAATCTTGAGATACAATCTCAATCTAGAGATAGAAGGAGTTTGTATTATTCTATCTCAATTTTGTCCAGGGTTTCTGTTTCTCCAACTATCTTTTAAAACTTTAGTCCTCTGTATTTCATTTTCAATCCTCTAACCACCAGAGTGGTTTCCTTTACTCTTTCAACAAAATGAGACTTCATGAATTGATGTAAAACTCTTCATATCTCATTAAGATGGCAGTTCTTTCCTTTAGGTTTGTTTGTTTGTTTGTTTTAATATTTACACACACACACACACACACACACACACACACAAGTACCCAATATGTAGCTTTCCCAGGATGGGGGAAAAGAAGGAATTGAATAGAAAGAGCACAAACTTTAGAATGAACACTCCAGAAGGGTCAGTCAAGTAGAACTAAATGTAGTGTAATTCAAAGGACTCAGGGAACAAAAGCCAGTGGACCAGAAGAGATGAGTCTCTGCATCAAAGACTAATTCCAAATGTATCAGTCGTGTCCGACTCTTTGCAACCCGTGGACTGTAGCCCACCAAGCTCCTCCGTCCATGGGATTCTCCAGGCAAGAATACTGGAGTGGGTTGCCATTTCCTTCTCCAGGGGATCTTCCCGACCCAGGGATCGAACCCAAGTCTCCCACATTGCAGGCAGACGCTTTAACCTCTGCACCACCAGGGAAGCCCTCCAAATGTATCCAGGAAGGTCTAAGTCCAGTGCTTACTTGTCATTGCTCTTGTTCCTACTGCTGCTCCTCCTGACCTTGGGACTAGTGGCTAGGGTCAAAGCAAGACTTCCCTGAAGGGGATTGAGTAGGTCCCTAAAAGAACAAGTTCAAAGCCACACACCAGAAATTAAGCCCCTTTCTCATATTTAAAAAAAAGTAACTGAAAAAGTTTTTGTAATAAACAGAAGCACACTGATTCACTTCAAGTGATGCTGAAATAAGAGCAATCATTACCCATTTTAAAAGACATCAGTTCAGTTCAGTTCACTCAGCCGTGTCCGACTCTTTGTGACCCCGTGAATTGCAGCACACCAGGAACCCCTGTTCATCACCATCTCCCAGAGTCCACCCAAACTCATGTCCATCGAGTCAGTGATGCCATCCAGCCATCTCATCCTTTGTCGTCCCCTTCTCCTCCTGCCCCCAATCCCTCCCAGCATCAGAGTCTTTTCCAATGAGTCAACTCTTTGCCTGAGGTGGCCAAAGTATTGGAGTTTCAGCATCAGCATCAGTCCTTCCAATAAACACCCAGGACTGATCTCCTTTAGAATAGACTGGTTGGATTTCCTTGGAGTCCAAGGGACTCTCAAGAGTCTTCTCCAACACCACAGTTGAAAAGCATCAATTCTTCGGTGCTCAACTTTCTTCATAGTCCAACTCTCACATCCATACATGACCACTGGAAGAACCATAGCTTTGACTAGACAGATCTTAATGGGTACAGAAATGTAGAATACACCTTGCTTTTCCTCAAAGTCTAGACTTTCAATTTTTGTTTTTAATAATTTCATAATTTTCAGATGATTTCAGTGAATTTTCAATGGAATCATCACCAAACCTGTTGGTTTAGAGATCATGCTGTAATATATTATGATCTTTTGAAGCTATTGTCTTCCTAAATATTAACATGTTCATTTCTTTGAAATGTTCTGTGTATGAATGATTTATCCTACTTATCAGGGTTAATGTTGAGAATAATTATGCCTATGTATATTTATATATTTTGTATATTCTATACTTGGCTTCTCAGATTGCTCAATGGTAAAGAATTCATTTGCCAATACAGGAGACTCAGGGATGTGAGTTCAGTCCCTGGGTTGGGAAGACCCCTGGAGAAGGGAATGGCAACCCACCCCATCATTCTTGCCCAGGAAATCCCATGGACAGAGGAGCCTGGTGAGCTATAGTCAATGGTGTTGCAAAAGAGTCAGACACAATTTAGCCACTAAACAAGAACAATAAATATTCAGTTCAGTTCAGTTCAGTTCAATTGCTCAGTCGTTTCTGACTCTGCGACCCCATGAATTGCAGCATGCCAGGCCTCCCTATCCATCACCATCTCCCGGAGTTCACTCAGACTCACGTCCATCGAGTCCGTGATGCCATCCAGCCATCTCATCCTCGGTCGTCCCCTTCTCCTCCTGCCTTCAATCCCTCCCAGCATCAGAGTCTTTTCCAATGAGTCAACTCTTTGCATGAGGTGGCCAAAGTACTGGAGTTTCAGCTTTAGCATCATTCCTTCCAAAGTAATCCCAGGGTTGATCTCCTTCAGAATGGACTGGTTGGATCTCCTTGCAGTCCAAGGGACTCTCCAGAGTCTTCTCCAACACCACAGTTCAAAAGCATCGATTCTTCGGCGCTCAGCTTTCTTCACAGTCCAACTTTCACATCCATACATGACCACAGGAAAAACCATAGCCTTGACTAGGCGGACCTTAGTCGGCAAAGTAATGTCTCTGCTTTTGAATATACTATCCCGGTTGGTCATAACTTTTCTTCCAAGGAGTAGTGGAAGCTTAAATTTCCTTTGACAACAGAGGCCACATCTATAAACCATTTTAGTTTTGTAAATATAAAGTGATGGTCTACTTGCTAACCTTTGACAAATCCTGAACTTGGGGACTAACCCTACTATACATACTTAAATATTTGTTAATTAATAGGTTTAATCATGTCACCATTGAAGGCAGCATGAAATTCTAAAATAATTATTATGTAGATTCACACTCTATTATCCCTAGCTTTCCAACTCCTGCCTAAATCTATTTTAAAAAATGATAACTTTTGTGGAATTTCTCCTTTTCATTAAAATAGATATTGAGTTTCTTATTAAAATGTTCAACCATAATTCTATAGATATTTTTACATAAAATCAAAACTAAATTTCAATTATATTCAATTGCAAAATTTAGGTGCTTCCCTGGTGGCTCAGATGTTAAAGAATCTGCTTGCAATGTGGGAATTGTTTCCATAGGGCTGCTGCTGCTGCTGCTGCCAAGTCATTTCCGTCGTGTCCGACTTTGTGTGACCCCATAAATGGCAGCCCACCAGGCATAGGGCTATGCTGCTTTCAATAAGTACTAACTTGTTAAAGATGATGTTTAATACTAACAAAGATTCCTACTCCCTTTGGTTCCTTCAAAGCAGTCCAAATGCAAAAGTAGTGTCTCCACCTGAGTCTGGCATTTCTATTTCTGGATATTTAGTAATAAGGCAATTTTCTCAGATATAAAAGCATCTTCTACATATCTGGCTTCATATTTCTACACATTCTTTTCTTATTCTGCTATGAGAAAATGAAGGGAAAAGGCAGGAAGGGAAAATTATCATTGAGGGAAAATGCCTTAATCCTATAAATTGAGAGAAATGTATTTTAAAAGTCCTTTGAAATTTGGGAAGAAGAAAATAAAATACAATGTTTTAAACTTTTCCATTAACTTATCCATATGTTCCCTACTTCCTGGAGTCTACAGTGCTTCCTGTTTATGATGTGACCAACTAATTAAGTAGAAGAAGATATCAAGTGAGTTGTTTAAAAGAGAGATTGTGTAATATGAATAATACTTGTTTGTAATCCTAAAGTTAAATTTACTAAATCTTAGAAATACATTATAAAATCCTAGGGGTTTATTTTACTTAATCTCCTGTTAGCCTTGGATAAAGGACTTGTTGGGCCTTCCCAGGGGGCTCAGGGTTAAAGAATCCACCTGCCAATGCAGGAGCTGCAGGTTTGACCCCTGGATCAGGAAGATCCCAAGGAGAAGAAATTGGCAACTCATTCCAGTATTCTTGCTTGGAGAATTCCATGGATAGAGAGCCTGGTGGGCTATAGTCCATGGGGTCTCAAAGAGTCTAACACAACTGAGCAACTGAGAGTGCATGCAAGGACTTGTTAATATTAACAGCAGCAGATGCTGTAAATCCAAACCTAAGCAAGTTCTATAGGATGCTTATTGTACAATTTATAGTCCTGGCTTCTTTCATAAGAAGGAGATTTTTTCCTTTTTCTTTTCCCTGCAGGGCAAATTTAAAATTCTTAGTGTTAAATTATCTCTGCTGCAGAAAAGGAGGAGTGAGGGAAATGAGCTTCACTGAGTAAATACCTGACATGATGAAGCTCATTTTCTTATGAATTATGCCAAAGGAATAGAAATAATTAACTTAGAATAAACATATGCCCAAAAAAGCAATGACTTCTGCAAAATTGCTATGGCAAAATAACCACTCTTCACATTACATAGAAAGAATAGAAAAATGAGTAGAGACATTTTACAAATATTTTTACTTGAGAAACAAAGAATTAAATAAAATATACTTAATATGAGAGGAAAACACTATTTAAAACAGAAAGCTACATATGCTTGTTTGGTATAAATATTTTTTAAAAATTACCTAAAAGAAGGAACTTCAATTTTAATGAGACACAAAGGATTTTTTTTTCCCACTAAAGAGCTAGATGTTATTCTCCAAAGCACGTTATTTTCTCTGTGTTAATTTTATCATGGGAGAGAATGACACATATTGCATTAAATGATACTTAAAGTCCTATTCAAGTCTAAAAGTTTATGATTTATGGAAATATTTGTATATTTGATATATTTACATTTATATCAGTACAGATCAGTCGTTCAGTCATGTCCAACTCTTTGTGACCCAATGGACCACAACACGCCAGGCCCCCCTGTCTATGACCAATTCCCGGAGTTTAAGCAAACTCATGCCCATTGAGTCGGTGATGCCATCCAACCATGTCGTGCTCAGTCGTCCCCTTCTCCTCCTCCTGCCTTCATAGTTCCTAGCATCAGGGTCTTTTCCAATGAGTTAGCTTTTTGCATCAGATGCCCAAAGTATTGGAGTTTCAGGTTCAACATCAGTCCTCCAAATGAGTATCAGGACTGATTTCTTTTAGAATGGACTGATTGGATTTCCTTGCAGTCCAAGGGGCTCTCAAGAGTCTTCTCCAATAACACAGTTCATAGGCATCAATTATTCAGTACTCAACTTTCTTTATAGTCCAACTCTCACATCCATACATGACTACTGGAAAAAAAACATAGCCTTGAGTAGATGGACCATTGTTGGCAAAGTAATGTCTCTGCTTTTTAATATGCTGTCCAGGTTGGTCATGACTTTCCTTCCAAGGAGCAAGTGTCTTTTAATTTCATGGTTGCAATCACCATCTGTAGTGATTTTGGAGCCCAAAAAATAAAGTTTGTTGTTTCTATTGTCTCCCCATCTATTTCCCATGAAGTGATGGGACCAGATGCCATGATCTTCGTTTTCTGAATTGTGAGCTTTAAGCCAACTTTTTCACTCTCCTCTTTCACTTTTATCAAAAGGCTCTTTAGCTCTTCTTCAACTTCTACCATAAGGGTAGCGTCATCTGCATATATGAAGTTATTGATATTTCTCCTGGAAATTTTGATTCCAGCTTGTGCTTCCTCCAGGCCAGCATTTCTCATGATATACACTGCATATTTCTCTAGGAGGAGAATTCCTTCTTAACCACAGATCTGATTTTCATTTAGCTTGTATATTTCTGTATATGAGCAAGAATCTCTGAGGCTGAGTGTTCATCCCATTTGGCTTATTAGCCATATAGTTCCCTGGGTCTCATTGCCCTACAAATTACCTCTTGGGAGGAAACTTTTCAAATGACAAGATTTTAGAGTTCTTTTCCAATTTTTTAAATCAGTGAATGCAGACTGATTTTGTGACTTTTTAAATAAATATTTATTTATTTGGCTGTGTTTGGTCTTAGTTGTGGCCCATGGGATCTTCACGGTCATTCGGGATCCTTTCATTGCACATGGACTCTCTAGTTGTAGCTCCTGGGCTAAGTTGCTCCTTGGTGTGTAGGATCTTAGTTCCCTGACCAAGGATTGAACCATTGTGTGGATTCTTAACCACAGGACCAACAGGGAAGTCCCTTCTTCTTCTTCTTCTTCTTCTTTTTTTAATACTGGCACATTACAGGCTCTCATTAAGTGGTAGAACTACAGCTGCTATTTTTATTGTCAATGGCACCCCATTCTAGTACTCTTGCCTGGAGAATCCCATGGGCGGAGGAGCCTGGTAGGCTGCAGTCCATGGCATTGAAAAGAGTCAGACATGACTGAGCGACTTCACTTTCACTTTTCACTTTCAGGCATTGGAGAAGGAAATGGCAACCCACTCCAGTGTTCTTGCCTAAAGAACCCCAGGGACAGTGGAGCCTGGTAGGCTGCCGTCTGTGGGGTCATGCAGAGTCGGACACGACCGAAGCGACAGCAACATAAGTTAAATAAGCAGGATGACAATATACAGCCTTGACATACTCCTTTTCCTATTTCAAATCAGTCTGTTGTTCCATGTCCAGCAACCAGTCTGTTGCTTCCTGACCTGCATACAAGTTTCTCAGGAGGCAGGTCAGGTGGTCTGGTATTCCCATCTCTTTCAGAATTTCCCACAGTTTATTGTGATCCACACAGTCAAAGGCTTTAGCATAGTCAATTAAGCAGAAATAGATGTTTTTCTGGAACTCTCTTGCTTTTTTGATGATCCAACAGATGTTGGCAATTTGNTGAAGGACAGGGAAGCCTGGTGTGCTGCAGTCCATGGGGTCACAGAGAGCTGGACGTGACTGAGTGACCTAACAACAACATTGTATTTCTGATGAAAAGATAGCAAGTTAGCATCTTTAAACAGGTCACCCCAAGAGTGGTCCTTTCAATACCAGTAGACTTCATGGGGATGTGCAGTGACATGATAAGGAATGGGCTTTTAGGGCTGCTTCTAAGTAAGATGAAGGCAAACATGCCCCTCCGATTGGCATGTTTGGATGTCCCCTTTCATATCTCTTGGCTGGTTTTACTGCTTCCTGAGCCAGCCTATCCTCCATTTTCCCCTGGTGGCCCTTTTTAGGAGAAGCCCTGACACCAAGGTATCTGACTCCTTCTTCCCACTTAGGACCTTTTGGACCCTCTTTCCTCCCTGTTGACATGTGGACATCCTGTTTCTGTTTCCCTGGAGCCTGCTTTTGGAGTCTAGCTAATCTGCTCATGTGATAATGGGAAGTCATGCCTCGTTTCCTACCCCAGATAACGTACTCTCATTTTATTTTTACTCAGACACAGACAAGGGGGGAACTTGTAGGAGCAGAGCCAACGCTATTAGATAGCATCAGAGTTAGCAGCGTCCAGCCTTCTTGTTATTGTTTTTGCTTTAGAAGAGGACAAGCTGACCAACAAACAAAACAGAACTTGTTTTGCAAATTCAGGGCCAGTTTATGGTTTGTTGTGGCTCTGAAATTATTTTCCCCCACTGGACTCTTACATAACAAGGATTTCTCTGGCCTGTAGGTTGTACACTCCATTTTTCTAGGTGATTTGCATAGAGGAGAAAAATGTATTTAAATTATTCTCCCCTTCCCCACCAACACAGATAAGATGCCAATTTCTTTCCCTCTCCTTTGCAGTAAGACCCTTCCACGGACTTCCCAGGTAGTCTAGTGCTTAAGACTCTGAGCTTCCACTATAGGGGATATGGGTTCAATCCCTGGTCAGGGAACTAAGATCCTGCATGCTATGTGGTATGGATGGCAGTTCTCACAATCCGACAGCCCTGGCCCCATCCCACTGAGAAATCTAGGGCTATCTGTGCAGGATAAAGGGTGGCAAGGCCAGAGCTCTCTGGCTTCTTTCTAACCGGGCAGCTGAGATGTGACTCTAGAGAATTCCCTTCACTCATTTTCCCAGAGCCACCTATGCCTGTCCTCTTTCTCCTCCTATCTTTGTCCTCTGAGATGCAGGATGCGCTTCACTAAGGGGGTTATCTCATTTCCTTAGTCACTAAGGAAAACGAGGAAGAGCCCATCCCATGGAAGAGAATCAGAGTCATTTCTGCTTTGACCTCCCACCCAAGCCACGCTACACTTACCTCGGTAGCCCCAGTGTCCATCATTGTGTGTTTGACCTGGGTGAGACTTCCTTCTTCCCTAGTGGGGAGCCTTAATCTTCTCCTTGAGTTGATAAAAGCAAGGTGAACACTCTACATGTCTCCTTTCCAGGCATGTGGCAGACATCACTAATCAACTGTGATTTTCCACTGAGCCTTGGGGAAGGCTGCACCTCGGGGAGGGCTGTACCTCAGCAGACATTATCAATCTATTGCAGCTGGTCTTGGAGAGCAAACCCGTTTGCCATCCTTTGCATAGCAATGGTTTTGTGTTCACAAAGGAGGGTGGGAAGAGGAGGAGTTCTTCAGTGGCCCACAGCTAACAAGGCCTAGAAGCTGGGAAGGAATATAAAAAGAGCTATTTTCTTAGATTGCGTGTGAATTTAGCTTTAAGGTCAAAAGCTTTACATGGTTCAAAAGCTTTACCTGTTTGGGGCCTGTCTGGGATATAATCATTCTTTTCTGCTGAGTAGGAAACACACAGTGCAAATAGTAACTACACTTAGGGTAGCAGTACATCTGCTCCTTGGGAAGGAAGGAATAGGTGATACGTTACAAGGATACAGGCATCCAGAGGGTCCCAGTAGAGAAGGAGGGGGTCAGAGGCTGGAGTTGGGTGGGTTGGGCTGGAGGGGTGCAGTTCCGTGGCAGCTCTGGCGGCCCACGGTGATCCCACAGAACCATACGTATTCTCTTTGTATGCTGCTGGTGTTTAGAACCGCCGCCGGAATGTCCTGGCAGGACTGTCTGTCCAAATCCATTCAAAACTGATTTTTCTGTCTTCGATGGGGAATTTTGCCAGGATCCCTCTTGCCTCCATTTGGTGAGACAGTCTCCCTTCCCTTCATCTTATTAGCTGCCTCACTGTGGGAGTTTGAGCCTCTGGGTTCCCTCTTGAACCAGTTCAAATGGCCTGAAGCCATCCCAAGGATCAAGGTGGGTCTGCAGGGCAAGGCTGAAATGCATGTATTTAGAGCAGCAGCCTCTCTGCAGGGTGGACACAGCCCAGTGCTGAGAAATTGGGTTCTGAGCCAGGATGCCCCCAACTCTGCTAGGGAGCTGAGAACGTCCAGAATCAGAACAGAGGAAAAGAAGGAGTCAGAGGAGAGAAGCAGAAGCCCCGTAGGAAACATCCTTGCAGGATTTCCTCCAAGACCAGGTTCTCTGGTCAATGCACCTATTTGAAGGCCTGTTGCCTGGGAGCTTGCTGTGTGGTCAGGAGCAGATGGAGTGTTGATGCATGCCAGGTGCTCTGGGAGCTTGAGAAGTGGAGGAAGCATGAATCCTTTCCTCCAGGAATTTACACCCAGACAGAAGAGATGACAAGTACAAACCTAATGAAAATTAAAATGTGGAGATGACAGACAGCTAAGAGATGCTTTGAGGAACTACGATCTTCTCTAAGGGCTCTATGAACTAGACTTAGAGGGGTGTGTGTGTGTGTATGTGTGTGTGTGTGTGTGTGTGTGTGTATTTGCCAGAAGCTCTCAGTTCTCTGGATAAAGGGCTCTCATTCTCAATCTTGGCTTCTTGTCTGTACATTGGAGTTAGCTGATGAACTTTAAGAAGTACTGATGCTAGGCTCCGTCCCCAGAAATTCTGAAGCAATTGAGTCTGACTCTAGGGGGGACACCCACAGGGATGGACAAGTTCAGGTTGGATGGTTGGCTGGCCTCTGGGGCTCGTCTGATTTGACTGATAAATAGGAAAAACGGTGGTGGTGTGGAGAGCGCAGTTTCTGTGAGTCAGACGGGAGATACCGTCTTTACTTTTCTCTGGGTGGGTGAGGAAGGAGGTGGTCTCTGGACTGTGTTTTCATGAAGCAGGCTTCCACAGCCCAAAAGCAACACCTCCTTCTAATTCTTTAATTTTAATTAACATACTCTGAGTGGGAGAACTTTTCTCATTTCCTGCCTTCTCTTCCCTCCACTCATTCTTGCCTTCTATCCTCTCTCCCTTCCTTAAACTTTATCTACAAGTATTTATTAAGCATGTGCCACATCCCAGGCACAGTTTTTCAGGTCCAGCAATGAACCAGGCAGATTAGTTCTCAGTTTCAAGGAACTGACACCTTAGGTGATTGTCATAAAGCACATACGAAGGGGTGGAAATGCATGTACGTGGAGAGTCAGCTGTGGGTGCCTTGGTGCTGTATTCTGTAGCTGTCCCAGCATCTCTTGTAAGCCCAGTATTCTGTATCCCTGTCAAGTCCCCAGACATGTAGGTGAGCCCTTTGAATGCGCCAAACCAATAGAAGTCCTGAAGGATTACAGCCCCATCTGATATCACCTTGAGTTTTAGAAGATCCTCCCGACTTGTGTAGCTCTTATATTCACAAAAAGTGCATCTCTGTCACTAGGAAATGTGGTGAGATATCTATGATGACGTGGAAAAAGAATTAAATCAGGGCACGGAAGACCTGGGTTTCAATCTTGACTCTCTCACTTACTGGTTAGAATACCTTGGGGACAATACTTACCTGGGCTTTCTCAGTTCAATTCTCGTTAATATAACAAAATATTTTCTGAGAGCTTATTGTGGGCTACTTACTCTATTGGGAACTTTCCACATATTATTTTGTTTTAATCCTCACTCTGTTCCCATGAGATAGTTGCAGTTAGTACAGGGCTCAGAGAGGTCAAAAATTATGCCCAAGACCACGTGGCTGGTAAGTAGCAGGACAGGAATGAAAAGCCAGGCTGAGTGACTTGAGGACACTAGCTCTTGCTGTATGTTAGAAGGATGGTATTTCCTCACTGGCTTGTTCTGAAGACTATCTATTGTGTGAAAGCTGAAAGCGGGTGGAAAAGTGCCTGACACACGAGTCTCCCAGTCATTAGTAGGGGATTTTTTTAACCAATGTGCTTTATGACTGTGGGTTCACTCAGTTCAGTTCAGTCGCTCACTTGTGTCCGACTCTTTGTGACCTCATGAATCACAGCATGCCAGGCCTCCCTGTCCATCACCAACTCCTGGAGTTCACTCAGATTCACATCTATCAAGTCAGTGATGCCATCCAGCCATCTCATCCTCTGTCGTCCCCTTCTCCTCCTGCCCCCAATCCCTCCCAGCATCAGAGTCTTTTCCAATGACTAAACTCTTCTCATTAGGTGGCCAAAGTACTGGAGTTTCAGCTTTAGCATCATTCCTTCCAAAGAAATCCCAGGGCTGATCTCCTTCAGAATGGACTGGTTGGATCTCCTTGCAGTCCAAGGGACTCTCAAGAGTCTTCTCCAACAGCACAGTTCCAAAGCATCAATTCTTTGGCGCTCAGCCTTCTTCACAGTCCAACTCTCACATCCATACATGACCACTGGAAAAA
>SJYX01023143.1:497370-509179 GCA_006410675.1 Oreotragus oreotragus
TCTATCAGATCTAGGCCCTTAAATCTATTTCTCATTTCCACTGTATAATCATAAGGGATTTGATTTAGGTCATACCTGAATGGTCTAGTGGTTTTCCCTACTTTCTTCAATTTGAGTCTGAATTTGGCAATAAGGAGTTCATGATCTGAGCCACAGTCAGCCCCTGGTCTTGTTTTTGTTGACTGTATAGAGCTTCTCCATCTTTGGCTGCAAAGAATATAATCAATCTGATTTCGGTGTTGACCATCTGGTGATGTCCATGTGTAGAGTCTTCTCTTGTGTTGTTGGAAGAGGGTGTTTACTATGACCAGTGCATTTTCTTGGCAAAACTCTATTAGTCTTTGCCCTGCTTCATTCCGCATTCCAAAGCCAAATTTGCCTGTTACTCCAGGTGTTTCTTGACTTCCTACTTTTGCATTCCAGTCCCCTATAATGAGAAGGACATCTTTTTTAGGTGTTAGTTCTAAAAGGTTTTGTAGGTCTTCATAGAACCGTTCATCTTCAGCTTCTTCAGTGTTACTCGTTGGGGCATAGACTTGGATTACTGTGATATTGAATGGTTTGCCTTGGAGACGAACAGAGATCATTCTGTCATTTTTGAGATTGCATCCAACTACTGCATTTTGGACTCTTTTGTTGACCAAGATGGCTACTTCATTTCTTCTGAGGGATTCCTGCCCGCGTTAGTAGATATAATGGTCATCTGAGTTAAATTCACCCATGCCAGTCCATTTTAGTTCGCTGATTCCTAAAATGTCGATGTTCACTCTTGCCATGACTGTGGGTTAATTCTTTCCTAAATCATGATATTATGCTTCTACAGGAACTCAAAAGGGTCTAAATAACTAGTGATACTTCTTAATGTCACCAGCCCCATATTAGTTAGTGTTAGTCACTCAGCCCTGTCCTACTCTTTGTGACCCCATGGACGGTAGCCCACCAGTCTCCTCTGCCCATGGATTTCTCCAGGCAAGAATACTGGAGTGAGTTGCCATGTACTTTACCATCTGAGCCACCATTCCCTTCTCCAGAGGATCTTCCCAACCCAGGGATTAGACCCAGGTCTCCTGCATTGCAGGCAGGTTCTTTACCATCTGAGCCACCAGGGAAGCTCCATATAGCAGTATTCATAATAGAGGAATATTTACAGAGTGCCATAAGATTTGCCTACTTCCTGCCATCACCACAAAGTTAGGCATTCTGCAACTTTTTATAGAAGCATGAAAAAAATTAGGTAAGGTTACCACTTCTCATTGCTATTATGATCAAAATATTGTTTGTTTCCCCATGGAAAAATTCATCAGATTGTGATAAATGGTTATGACAACAAAAATGTCACTTAATATTTTTGTAGCAGGTTTTCACAGGGAAGTCTTCAAGCCATATTCTTGCATTCATCTTTCCAGCCTCACTTTTCATTCCTCCTCTTGTATCATCCCTTTCTCTGTGGCATTTGAACCTCATGACCACTTGCCTTCTAGAATATCACCCTCTCCTCTACTCTTGAAACAACTCTTCTCAGTTTGACTGGTTCTTTCATCTTTGCCTGGCCCTTAAATGTTGCAACCAATATCTTTGAGGCAAAGTATCATCCATTCGTTGATTCATTCAACAAAGATATCTTGAACACTCACTCTGTGCCAGACAGTGTTCTAGGTGCTGTGGATACAGCAATGGACAAGACCTCATGGAACTATCTGCTGCCATGGGGCTTCTGTGCTAAAGGGGGAGGCAGATAATAAAGTAAATCTGTAAATTATAGGGAGTGATGGATGATACAAAGCAAAAGGAAGAAAAACAAAGCAGGAAAGGAGGAGGGATGCTAGAGTTTAAGTCTAAACAGGTGGTCAGGGAAGTTCTCAGTGAGAAGATATTTATGCAAGGACTTGGAACCAGGGAAAGAGTGAGCCATGTAGATATATGGGGAAAGAACATGAAAAGCAGAAGGAACAGCAAGTACAGGGCTTTGAGAGGAGCCCCCTGCCCCCAGAGTGTCTGAAGACCACCAGGGAGCTGGTGTGGAGGGAGTGAGTGAGCAAGAGCATGGAGGAGAGGAGGTAACGGAAGGGCTCCTGAAACCTAGGTACTACCTTCTGACACTGCCATGAGGACATTATCTTTGGCCATTGCTGGGCTCTGAGCAGAGGAGTCATACCTGACATCTTTCTTTTTCCAATCACTTGGTTTAAAAAATTTTTTTATTTTTTGGCCACACCATGTGGCATGTGGGGGTCCTTGTCAAGCCACAGAACATTAGAGAATGGAATAAACATTTATTTATTAAGTATTCTTATGGGTTATTCATTTTAATTTCCACAATAGACTGATAATACATATTGTTGGTACCATTTTACAATAATTAAACTGAAGCTCAGAAACATTACTGGTCAAAGCACCTCAACTGTAATAGTAGGAATGGAAAAGGAGATTGAAACTCGTTGCCTTTTGATTCTAAATCCATGCTTTTTATTTTCTAGCTAGTCAGTCCCCTCCTATCAAGAGTTGACATCAGATTAATCAGAATTATAAAAATAAAATACTGATAGCAAAGAAACAATTAAAGGCTTGGCCTGAAAACCATTCATCTAACGTCATCTCCTTTTGAAAGGAGTGGGAATTTTGTGTATCTGGGAGCCTGGCCTGGGAATGAGACATCTCAAGTGAATGCACGTGAGTATTGTTGGTAAGCCATTGTTTGCTCTTCCTTTTTGAGGGTGTTGGGACAGGACCACATGGCAACTTTTTATGATTCCACTTGGCATTGTGACCTAGGAGTTGGCAGTGGGGCCCCACGGCATACTGGGATACTCCTTATCATAGTAGATAAAGGAGCTTGAAATCACCAGCTGGCCTGGATTTCCTAGTGAGATTGGAGGGTCAGATATTGCTGGGAGGGGAAAGGGCTGTGGGTAATGTCCTGGGAGAATGATTAGCTGTGGGAGGCCAAGAGGGCCAGTTTAAAACAATCCTCTTTCTCCGAAATCTTTCTCTGGGCATTTGATAATGTAGGATTCCCAAGGCTTAAATGGTATAGTTACATAGAAGGAGACTCTGCTAGTTACATAGAAGGAGACTCTGCTAGAAATGAGATCTTTTACTCCAGCTCAGTCTCCTTTTTCCCTTCTGGAAAAATACCAAATGACCTTTTTTTTAAGATTTTTTTTTTTTTTTTTGATGTGGGTCATTTAAAAATCTCCATTGAATCTGTTACAGTTATTGCTTCTGTTGTTTTTTGTCTTCTGTTTTTTTGTTTTTTGTTTTTTTTGGCAGCGAGGCATGTGGGATCTTAGGTCCCAGACCAGGGATCAAACCTGCACCTTTTGCATTGGAAGGTGAAGTCTTAACCACTGGACTGCCAGGGAAGTCCCCCTATGTGATCTTTTATATGGATGAAAAACCAGATCCTCCAAGTAGACTTCCAGTTCCTAGGTCCATTGAAAATGTCCAGTGTTTGAGACAAGGATTCAGTAGCTGGTCTTTCTTTCTGTCCAGGATGTCATCCCTTGTTTCCAATCATCTTTTAAATCTGGCACAGTCGGCAGAGATCAGCAGACTGGATGGTGTGTGCTGGCAGAGAGTGTGCATTCAGGAAGTGGGGATAGTTTTGGGGGGAGGGTGAAAAAGCCTTCAAGTGGCCTCAGGATGCATCTGTGTCTTTCCAGCCCTGGTCTCCTTGTAGATCTGTGTAGGTGTGGCAGCAATGGTCATTGCCAAATCCTGGTATAATTGAAGGAGTAGGGTTTGCTTAGGCTCAGGATCCTCTCTTCAAATAAGATATTCTAAACCACGAATTCTTTCAACAGACAGTAGGCACACAGTAGAGCCCTGATACTGTGTGAGGTGCTCTGAAGCACGGCAGATTCAAAGACATGGCCCGTCCCCTCGTAGTGCTGAGTGTGTAGTGGGTAAGGGGTGCTGAAGAAGGGCACATATATGGACTATATGTCATGGCTCAGGAGATAAAGTGTTCTGTTCTCTGAGAAGGCAGAGTCAAATCAAGTTGGGAGTGTGGGGGTGACATCCAAGAGAAACTGACTTTTTGATTTCAAGAACAACTTTCAACGCATTTTCTAAACTCCATGCTGTTTGTTTCTCTGGACAAAAATATCTGGGAATCATTACACTTTTGTATGCTGAGAATGCAAGACTGACTTCTTTACCTGGGACATATCTCAGAGTTGTGTCTGCAGTGAGCACCCTTGAGGGGTGAAGTAACATCTCCCTCAAAGACAAAGGGCAGGCGGGCTTACCTCTTGCTACAAAAGTAGTGGATTCCCCAAGGCTCAGTGTCCCTCAGCTGCAATTTGGACTCACTGATGTAAAGCCTCCTTCCGGGCTTATTACATTGTCACATGGAAATTGGAGGCCAGAGGAATGGATGCAGACGCGCTGCTGCTCATGCTGCTTGCTGTGCTGGGAGCAGTGTCATCCTTTGTCTCTGATCCAGGGGTCTTGTGTCTTCTTCCAGCATCCAGGAACATGCTAACTTGTGAGCTTATAATATTCTAGGCCCAACAGTGCCCCCTTTCACTATGTGAGGAAAGGCTCTTTCTGTGCTATGCTTGGTTCAAAAAGAAGAAGAGAACCCCTAGCAAGGTGGTTTGAACCCCTTTTTATATGTGACAGACACATAATATGATAGTTCTACCCCACTGGCACCATCATAGTTCTCGGGGATCTGAATTGAAATGGGATATATTATTCTAGAGCAGAAATTCCCAGAGTTTTTTCCACTTTGACAGATGAGCCATTTTTTTTTTCCCCAAATAATTTGTAAAACACCAGTATATATGAAGAACTCAGAAAACTACCATTTTAAGGATACATTTTGGGTTTGAAAGTTACTTTTTTTTTGTTGTTGTTATTTACAAGTATTTCAGGAAAAAATGTTCACAAACCCATTTTGGTGGGAGCTGCCCTGTAAGGGAGCCTAGGAACCCTTGCGCTAGATTACATACACAGTATTTGTCAGTGGAGGGCTCTTGCCAGAGAAGCCAGTTACTTCTCTACTATGGGTATCATAGGAAGCAATCCCCTTTGTGGATTTGCTGCATTCTGCTCTGTGGCCTTCAGTTTTGCAGATTCAGAGACTTGATTTATCAGCTCAGGAGTGACTTTCAAGGGCTGACTCACGTTAACTGTGCTTAAAAGGCTGATGTATAGACCAGACTTACTTTTGTTCAGTTAGACAAAGGCTCCCCTTCTACTCAGCCAGCACAATCCTACATCAAGGGCTTGGTGACAGGAGTGCATGAGAGTCATCAGGACACCCTCCCCCTATCTGCACAGCATTATGTAGTGGCCCATGACCCTGTAGTCGTGTATAATGCTGGTGTCCCCAGCTGGACTCTAAGCTTGTGAGGAATGGACTGCACACTGTTCATTCTTCTACCCAGAGGGGTTAGAACAGGGTTTTGTCTTCTACAAACTAAGGAAAGAGAGGAAGGAAGGAAGAAAGAGGGGGAAGAAAAGAGAGAAAGAAAGATGGATGGACAAAAATGGCAAGCAATAAACTAAAAGCATAGAGCTTTTCTGATTTAGAAAACGTTTTTACACGTATTAGTGCATTAGATCATGTATATGTTGGTGTGATCCTAACTGTCCCGTGAGGTATATCAGAGGTTGTCATTATTTTGTGGTTGGGAAACTGAGACTCAGTGAGGTTGTTTGACTAAAGTCAGGGTCACACAGCACATAGGTCTTAGAACTGAAATCCAGCTCTCTGCCCGCCTTGCTGCAATCCATAGTTTGACTTTGGGAGGCAAGTGCCTTTCCTCATTAAAGCCTGCTTGATGGAGCTAACCCTATGAGGAGGTGGACCTTACATATGGTTGCTCTATTAGCTCAGCTCTGGATGGCTTCTCCTATTTAATAAATTGTGTTAACTTTACTAGCACTTGTTCTTGGCTCCACTACACAGCAGTGGTTTAGGCAATGTGTTGGAAAAATGTGCTAATTGTAGGCTTTAATTTTTTTTCCATCTTAAAATAAAAATACATAGCATTTTAGTTCTTGAAGAGAGGAATGATGGGGTGGGGCTGGGGGACTCACAGAGGTTGGTGGTTTGTGGAAACCAGAGGGCACAGGAGCAGAATGTACAAGGGCAGAAAAATGGAAGTTTGCAGGAGGTCCTGGGTTTGGGGTCTATTTAGTGGGAGGGGTATGTGTGTATGTGTGTGTTGAGGGGGGTGTGCTGGAGGGAAGGGGAGAGGCAGAGAGGAGGAAACCATCAATGATCCCTATTACACAAAAAGAAAGTATTTAACAGTTTGTGCAATTTGTTGCTATCAACTTATTGACTGAAAGTGTATTAATACTTCTTTTGTTAAAGTGTTAGTTGCTCAGTGGTATCCGACTCTTTGTGACCCTGTGGACTGTAGCCCACTAGGCTCCTCTGTCCATGGAATTCTCCAGGCAAGAATGCTGGAGTGCATTACCATTTCCTTCTCCAGAGGGTCTTCCCAACCCGAGGACTGAACCCTGCTCTCCTGCATTGCAGCCAGATTCTTTATCATCTGAGCCACCAGGGAAGCCTATGTTTTCTGTTAACCAAATGTTATTGACTGGAGACGTTTCAATATTCACTTACATTAACAAATCGCCAGTCACAGGCTTTAGTTTCTGCAAAACCCTTGTGGTCAATAATGTGCTATTTGGCAGTTGTAAGTGGGTAAAGTACAAGGTCATGAATTATTCTCTCATGAATAGAATTATTCTCTCATTCAAGAAGTGTTTTTTGAGTACCTATAATCCCCATGGACAGAAGAGCCTGGCTTGCTGTAGTCCATGCAGTTACATAGATTTGGATACAGCTTAACAACTGAATAACAACGTAACATGTCCCAGTCATTGTATTCAATGTAGAGTCAAAAGTGGAACTCTAAGATCCCCAAGGCAGATGTGGCCCCTGGGGCATCATTGAGCTGACAGTGGAGTCTTGAAATCCTAGAGCAGGATGGAACCTTAAAGATAATCTCTTCAATCCTTTATTTCACAGGCTTAGAAACTGATGCCCAAAAAGGGCAAATGAACTTGACTCCTATCACTCAGTTATTTAGTGGCAGCATCCAGATTAGAAGTCAAGTCTATTGATCCCAGGCCCAGACTTCTACTGAAATCTTCTAAAAACAGAATCTATTTAGGATTGGGAGCATAGATATATGGGAATATGTTAGAGTGTATTAGCTAGGGCAATGTTAGTAGCCATAGGGAATAAACTGCCAAGTCTCTGTAGCTTAAACAGTAGACTGGAATCCACACACTTGAATTCGGTCAGTTTTAAACCATGGCTTCTAAGGACATCGAAAAGACCTAGATTTTGCTAGTGGGTGATTACATGGGCCCAGGTCTGGACGTGGTGCTCCTAATCCACTGGCTGAAGCTCAGTCATGTGGTAACACCTCATTGCCCAGGAGGCTGGGAAATCCAGTTCAGTGCTGCCAGGAGGAGGAAGGACTTGAGTGGTGAGCAGGTAGCCAGTCACTGCCATCTACATTACCTGTGGATTTCATTGTCAATTGGAAAGGGAAAGTTACAAAATATTTGTTACTAAAAGAGGACTTTGGATAGGACAGACAGTACAGAGTTGAGAACTGTCATGGTATGTACTAGTCCTTAGGTGGAGGTGTTCAGTGGACACTCCCAGTTTTTCCTTTCCCATGGTTTTCCAATCCATTCCTAACATGATTTGACTTTGACTTGGTGGAAGTCCTCTCAACCTCATTGGAAGGGCATAGCCATGGCTCCAAGGAAGAGGGAGAGAAGAAAGGAGTCTTCAGACAGGTTTTCAGCAAATTCTCCTTGTGCCTTGGGTGTGGGAATTTCTGGACTGGGCTGCCGGGGTCCAGCCCCGGTGGATCCAGGGAATTCAAAGAGGAGATGGCATCGTCATCTGAGGAATTAATTGCTTAATTAAAGATATGGAGGGAGATTAGAAAGAAATAGTGTAGTAGGAAAATTAATGGAAAAAAGAGGCTGAATAACTTGGTTTATGTGGAAAACCAATAAAACTCCAAGACAAGGAGTTTGCACCATCTACGTAGGCCACCGGCGCCCGCTTGAATAGCGGAGGGTGCCCTGCCTTGGGATCCCTCTCGCGTGAGTCTTAGAAGCCAGAGCAAGTAAGCAGACATTGAAATGAAATCCTGAACCAATATGATCTCTAACTAACTCGCTAATACTATACTAATAATTTTCTAACTTCTCAAAAGAATATGTTTTTAGCAAGTTTAAAGCGTCTCATGCCTCTCACGGTTGGGAGGCTGTAAACAATCACATGTGGCTGGATAATCCTGTCAGGCAGGCTAGAGAGCCATCAGAGGAGTTTTTGGACCACTCCCAGGAGATTTATTAACTGGAGTCCTAAGTTAACTCCTTTACAGAGAGAGGTGGTGGGGGATAGCCCCCCATAAAGTCAGAGGCATAGGTGAGAGCATAAAGCAGTAAAGTAGGCAGGCTCTGGTTTGGGGGGTAGATGCTCAGGAACAGGGGGTTTCCTGAGGCTTGATCCCACCTTTGCGTATGCCGAGCCTCCTTCCTCATGACCTTTGCCACGGGCAGAGTTCCTCACGCTGGCTCCCGGCACTGGGCAATGTTGAATCCGAAACCAGAGACAGTCTTATTCCTTCTTGATGAGCTCGGAGCTTTTATAAGCCCTCATGTTTAGACAGTGCCTTCTGGCTGACAAAGAGTTTTCTAGAACATTGTCTCACTTCAACATTATATCCAGCCTCTGAGATGCAGGAGAGGGAGGGAGGGAGGGAAGGAATTGGCAGGAAAGAAGGGAGTTCAGAGTGAGAGGAGATGATTTCTAACCGAGAAGGGTACCCAAAGAGGCTTCCCTGGGGAGAAGGCATTTAAGAAGGGACTTGAGGGAAGCATGGGAGAACAACAGACAGCACTCCAGGTGTGGAGCACATTGTCAGCAAAGGCACAGAGGTGTGAGAATCCTGGGATGTCTTGGGGACTGGGAGAGAAGGTCAGCCTGGAAAACTTAATTGCACCCAGACTGCAGTATCCTTATGATCAGCATCCTCACTGCTCTCTTTGGAATGCATTTCCACATCACCTGCTAGAGGCCAGGCACTTTGCTAGCTGTGTTGTTGTTGATCAGTCCTTCAGTTGTGTCTGACTCTTTGCGACCCCATGAACTGCAGCACGCCAGGCTCCCTGTCCTTCACCATCTCCTGGAGTTTGCTCAGACTCATGTCCATTGAATTGGTGATGCCATCCAACCATCTCATCCTCTCTTGCCCCATTCTCCTCCTGCCCTCAATCTTTCCCAGCATCAGGGTCTTTTCCAATGAGTCAGCTGTTCGCAACAGGTGGCCAAAGTATTGGAGCTTCAGCTTGCTAGTTGGGGGGAGACACACAAAAAAATATCACACACAGTTTCTGCCCTTACAGACTTGCCCCATTCTCCTCCTGCCCTCAATCTTTCCCAGCATCAGGGTCTTTTCCAATGAGTCAGCTGTTCACAACAGGTGGCCAAAGTATTGGAGCTTCAGCTTGCTAGTTGGGGGGAGACACACAAAAAAATATCACACACAGTTTCTGCCCTTACAGTGCTTACGGCCCCCTGAGGAGAACTGCCACACACAGAGCAACCTTTCACAAAATACGGAGGAGCTACTTGTAAAGTTTGCACTTCTGTTTAACGTGTGTGTGCTTTCCTGCTCCAATCAGAGCAGCAGAGGCCTCCAGAGTTCCCTTTCCTGTAGGCCTAGAGCTCTCCCTTAAAGAGGTCTCATTTGAAGATTAACCTATGATTGATTAGTCTTTGAGGAGGCAGTGTAGCCCATGGTTAAGACCATCTCTGGAGTCTGGAGGGCTGGGCTGGAATCTAGGTTCCACCACTGATGACATATGACCTATGCTGGAATGCTTAGTCATTCAGCTTTGCTTACTTGTCTATAAAATGGGATTCCAATTGCTACCTAGCTGATTGAGTTGTCATGAGTATTGGCTGAGATGATGTGGGAAAACAGTGTCGTGCATGGAACACAATGAACTCTTGATAAAGGCTAACAAACACGAAGATGCTCTTGGTTGTGGCTTTTGTAGCCTGCTGGCAATACTAGAGTTGTTGAGTAGGGAGAGCACTAAGGAACTTGGCCTTCTATGAATTCCTGGTCAGGAAGCAAAGTCAGGCTGGTGGGCCAGGTCATGGTGGGGACATGATAACATTAATTGGCTTAAAGGACTTGCGATTTCCTAAGAAGTTGAGTGCTTCTCATAGAAGCACATCACACACACACCCTCTTTAGCAGTGCCTGGATTGAAGAGAGGATGTTTTGAATGGGGCACCATTGACTGTCACATTCCCTTCTCTGGCAGTGGGTTTCCCACAGCTAAACCAAGGCCAGTGTTAGGGCGATTGCTGAGATAGGTGGGATAGGAGCCCAACTTTGTGGTAGGTGATGCATGCCTCAGAAATACGCCTGCTCCTTGAGGGTTTCCTTCAATTATACTGCCCTGTGTGAGTTTACACACCCTTGCACACAATTGGCTTTCCTCTCTTAGGAATTTGGGATATTTTGGGCGTTGCCAGTCAGCTGTGTTTATTAGATAGCCTTTGTTTTCCCTTCTAAGATAGGAAGCTCATTAGGAACCAACACAAACCATGACACTTTAACCTAGAGTTCCCTTGAGAACGGGGATATGTCTTAAGGAGGTCAAGTTCAGACAGATACAGCCCAGCTTGGAGGAGGTAAGCTGCCTGACTGGGTCCTCGGCGATGCTGGGCAGAAAAAGTAACAGTCCACCTTCCAAAGATTTTGAAGAATCTTCAAAATTTTGAAGGTTCCCCTAGTATGATTTCCCTAGTATTCTCTTAGGTGCTGTAAGTTATGAAGTGAAAAGATAAAATGAGGTTATCATATTAAATGTATACAAGTTTACTATTATATCACATGGGGTTCATCTGATTTAGAAGTCTGCCCTTCCTTATTGTATTATATGCTTAACACAGTATATTATAATGGCTTAATTTGTGTCGATTTCTCCCATAGACTGTAAGTCTTGAGAGTTCAGGCATGAATTTATCTTCTTCATTTACTGTGGTGTTCATGTAACAATTGTCAAATGAACGATGCATGAATGAATTGACCATGATTCCTCTGATATGACAAAAGATTAATACTGAGTTTTACATATGCCAAGATCTCTTGTTTTACGCCTACTCCTAAATATATGTCATTCTTTGGCATTGCCTTTCTTTGGGATTGGAATGAAAACTGAGCTTTTCCAGTCCTGTGGCCACTGCTGAGTTTTCCAAATTTGCTGGCATATTGAGTGCAGCACTTTCACAGCATCATCTTTCAGGATTTGAAATAGCTCAACTGGAATTCCATCACCTCCACTAGCTTTGTTCGTAGTGATGCTTTCTAAGGCCCACTTGACTTCACATTGCAGGATGTCTGGCTCTAGGTGAGTGATCATACCATCGTGATTATCTGGGTCTTGAAGATCTTTTTTGTAGAGTTCTTCTGTGTATTCTTGCCACCTCTTCTTAATATCTTCTGCTTCTTTTAGGTCCAGACCATTTCTGTCCTTTATCGAGCCCATCTTTGCATGAAATGTTCCCTTGGTATCTCTAATTTTCTTGAAGAGATCTCTAGTCTTTCCCATTCTGTTGTTTGCCTCTATTTCTCTGCTTTGTTTGCTGAAGAAGGCTTTCTTATCTCTTCTTGCTATTCTTTGGAATTCTGCATTCAGATGCTTATATCTTTCCTTTTCTCCTTTGCTTTTTGCTTCTCTTCTTTTCACAGCTATTTGTAAGGCCTCCCCAGACAGCCATTTTGCTTTTTTG